>VMBQ01015087.1:0-11990 GCA_007657795.1 Dreissena rostriformis | reverse complement strand
ATCCCTCGGACAGTGGGCATAATCAAGGGTATCTTATATACTTTCCATAGCCAGGGTCCAGACTCCAGTCAACTGTTAAACACCCGTGTTCGCCAAATTAGAACTCAAAGGATGTCCGAAATTCCACTCTTGTTTTACAGAAAGAAAAAATAGTTCGCCCCATTCACGAATTCATCCGCGCGATCGCCCGTTTGGTTCAAATGATCCGCATATGAGGTTCTCATTATACATGCAGTAGATATGCAAGACATGACCTTCTATCANTAGCGAATTGTTTTTTTTTTTTTGGAATTTGGTCCTACTTTTTTATATTAAAATTACATTCTCATAAAGCTTGACAATGTCTCAACATTTCCCATTTAATTTTTCTGGAAGCTTGTCCTGTCTACATCGGTTGTTTTATGAGTTATCGATCAGCGAACAGCGAACAGACTCGATTGACATAATACGCAACAAATGCTACGCAATCAAGGGCAATCTTGTCCCCGATCGATCTCTTTACACTACGTACATCTGTGACTGAATTGCTCCGATCGATGAATCAAAACTAGTTATGACAATTATTTTCTTACGTGGTTACCAAGGCTACAGCGTGGATGAAGGAAATAATTTCCTTCAGACTTTCTATAGAAGCTCTTCATCAAAAAGAAGTTGAAGTCATTGAGTTCAGTGCAATTTATTGTGGTAGATAATTACGGACAACGATCTGGGATTTTCATGTCAGGATTAATATACTGTAATCAGAATCAGAATCTTTGCAGTGAACCCTGTCACGTGATCAACCGTAAGCATGTGCTGGACAATATTTATGAATGTTCGCGAGACCGCCCTTTCAGATTTTACCAAGCGATGCCAGACGAATGTGGCATTTTGGTGCAAGCGTCTTTGATCATAGTGCATAAATCATTGGCCGGTGGACGCTTTAATTGATTTAGCAGCTCCGCGTATGTCAGACGCCTGAGATCCCTCGGACAGTGGGCATAATCAAGGGTATCTTATATACTTTCCACAGCCAGGGTCCAGACTCCAGTCAACTGTTAAACACTCGTGTTCGCCAAATTAGAACTCAAAGGATGTTCGAAATTCCACTCGTGTTTTACATAAAGAAAAAATAGTTCGCCCCATTCACGAATTCATCCGCGCGGTCGCCTGTTTGGTTCAAATGATCCGCATATGAGGTTCTCATTATACATGCAGTAGATATGCAAGACATGACCTTCTATCAATCAAGTTGAAGGCCAATCAATAAGGGTCCTGCTGCAGTTTTCTAAGCGTTAGAAATGAAGATTCGCTCAGCCATTATTCTCCCCTGGAAAGATGAGATATCAGTGAGCGTAGCAAATTGTACAGTGATTTTTCACTGTTTTCTCGACGTATTCGCGACACGCTATCTGGGAGCTCGTTTTTCTTTCCAATGATTCACCGTAACAAGATTGTCTTTAAAAATTACATGTATCATAGATTTCGTCATAAAGGAATCTATATATTTAGGTAGTCATGGTAGAATGCTAGTCACTTTCGTTAACTTTCTGATAACTTGGTCTCTTCGTGTTGATTGAACACATACTGTCTTATTTTTGCAAGGATATATAAATTTTGAATGTCCTATGACTTTTTATTTCATTGCATTTCCGTCCGTATCGACGGTATTTCCCTTGACTTTTATTCTTATTTTCCCGTTTCCGCTAGATGTGTCCCCGGGTACAATGTTTTGTATTTATAAACTTATGAAATCGAGACATACATGTTAAGCATTCATTTAATAATACTTATTGAAAGATACTCTTATTATTGAGAATAGTAAACCGCATTGACCGTCGATATGCCCCTTCAACCCGTTTTTTTTTCAAACACAAACCTTGGCTGAAACTGATTACAGACATGTGAATTTGGGCCAAACGTTTGGAACGATTAGGATGGAGTCACATTGATCAGTACAATCTTGTATTGTAAGTAGAAACGAGACACTACTTGTTATGATGATCGAAATGCATACGTTCGCATTGAATAATCCCGTAAGAAATATCGACTCTGTCGTCAATTTAGGATGCGCAATACTTTTGAGAGAATCATTTCATAATCTTCAGTCCGATATTTTTATAAAATATTTATGTGTCAAAACTGTATATTGTTTGTAAGATTTGCCACGATTCATTTGCATATAAAACCAAATATTAGGACCATTTTTACCAACATAAAGTACATTCGTACATTATCGTTTGCAAGGCGTTGGAAGTATGTATCTCGTCTGCCGACAAGAATGGGAAACATGTTAAGGACCCTTGCTGTTGCATTTTTTTCAATAACGCTGCCAACATATTTCTGCAACATAAATATTTACCTTAAGTTTTTCTCTATGTCAACATGTTTCATTTTTATCGTCAGTATTTTTTATTAATGCGCGCTGCAGACGCTGTTCGTTACGATAAATTGTGTATGCGTTCGTAATTGTACTTTTTTTGTTTCGGACGGATGTTTATCAAATGTTACAATGCGTATGTGAAAATGAGAAAGGAATGTTTGTAAGCGCTCTACAGACGCTGTTTTAGCGATGTGCATGTGCATACGTTATACCGTATGTGTTTTTCTTCTTTTTTTTTAAATTTCGGGCTGATCAACCATTCTTCCCATGTGCGATTTGAAACTTTACTTGTATCAATGCATATGTAAAACAATATGACAACGATAACGTGTTCAATAATTAAAGAGTCTCACGTTGTAGTGAACTATCCTTGGATATCTAATTAAATTCCTGAGTTAAGTCCGGAAAACAGTTAGTTCTATGTATACGTACAATTCACAATTTGGTATTTAAATATTAACATAGATTTAAAACATAATGTTTGCATGATTTGATGTGCATATCTAACATTCAAACTCTTATTTGTAGTCGTCTTAATAAAACAAATCCATGTTAATGAATTCATTAAATTGATTTAATTAACTTTGATTTTGGTGTCAAACGTGTCAAAACATCATCTGGTAACATACATGTTATTTTCTTGAAATATTGACATTTGAGCAAAAGAGTGAATGCAGCTTAAGCCATGTTGTGATATGCGAGATTCGCCGAGACTTTCCGAGAATGCATTGAGAAAGATTGATTTCCATGGTAAATGAAAAGCGATATAATTTCTCTTCTCCCTTCGACACTTCTGACCGCAGACCGAAGCTGAGTAAATACAGTCAGACATTTGCGCGTCAAAGCCCATCCGTCAGATCCGACATGACCACATTACACGGTAATAGTCCGTCAGAAAATAGCCGTTACCGTTACTGCCAGAGCGGATTAATCTGTTGCCACTTCCTGGGTTCCATCGCTCGACACGATGTATCGGTGGTGAAAATCTGAACGTATTTACCCATAATTTAAAGTCTGCATCGTTTTTCTTCAAAGACAGGTTATTTAATCGATTCACCTTGCGGAACAGATACAGGAACCCGGTTGTTACGTCATTTTGGAACTTGCTACCTTGATCAAGTGGACCGAAGAACGCAGACGAGTTGAAGACGCTAATGAGCCGTCACTTGGTTTTGTTAGAATTCCTGGAGCTATCTGGAACATTCTAATTTGAATTGAGTGGTAACTGGCAAACACCCCATTTACTTTCATTTTTTCAGTGGGTAAACATTTCACTCCGTAAGTTTAAGAATCCGAGACATTTTTCTGTTTAGTTTGGGTTATGGAACATATTTCTGCCAGGAGATTGGTTAACTATCGGCTGAATGGCCATTTTATGACGACCCAATATAATGCGCGTGAAGGGGCTGGGGTAAGGTTTCGGTCTAGTTGTGGGGTCTTACCTACATTAATTTTTATTTTCTAGCTGTTATTTTCTGGTGGCTGTTATCGGTCGTTGGCCATGGTTTCCTCTGTTTGTCTGTCGTGTTTAAAGATATAAAATGTTCATACAAAAAGTGCGAACATATTTCGTTTCTGATTGATTGCATGTGATAATATTTGTAATCATAACAGAACATTTTTTGCACAGAAAATAAACAGACCGACGCAAGATGGATCAGTTCCCGTACATATTTCTGCAAAACGTTTGAAGATAATATAACGTTTACAATGTATATATGACACTATTCGCCATTTATAGTAGTTTCATATTTGTTGTTTATAATGACCTTTAAAAAAAAAAAAAGAAAGTGTGTTTTAATCCGAAATGATGCTTGTCCGAATGACCGAGAGACACCATGATCATTCTGGCGTTTCGAAGTTTTATTAAAGAACATTTCAAATCGTTCCCACTGTTTAGAACAGGTTATTAAACAGGACCCATACAAACCGAAAGACAAAAACTGAATAACGAAAGATAAACACTTGTGTATTATCTTCATTATAAATGATAGCACGTGAAACAGATCTGATCTGCGGTTTTGATGGCTCCTACTATACGTCCGTCAGGTTAGCAGGCGAGCACAAGAAATGATAACTTTTAAAGTCATTTGATTACCGGTTTTAATACACTGATGGTATAGTTTTTTATGATTTTGTATTAACGTATAATTGTGACGGGGGGAGGCATTTTCCAAATATTTTGTGTGTGATATACATGTATTCGCCTCTAAGCAAAATGCATTAAGTTTAATTTCCACTAAATGTTGTTCGAATCTTAGTTTATGTGTTAATTCCAGTTTCCGTTGAAAACAGTATACATGTAATTTAACACATGTACATGAAAATGTATTTTACGGCCGCAGCATCAATTTTGGATTCAATTTCATGACACAGACATACATGTTTACTTGCGGTGTTGAACATTTCAGCTAGGATTGAGATTGTCTTCGCACATATCGACTACGCGTTTATATTCATGGCATACAACATGACATGATCGTAGAGCACTGAGAAGTACATTTCTTTCCGATCCCAACTAGCTTTCTTGCCGCGATTCCCCCTGCAACAGTTTATTCTTGATACCATTGGGAAACATAAATCATTTTTCGGAATGTTATCCACACAATTATCCGCAACACCGACGAACCGTTCGCAAATTGATAGAAAATAAACCTCGCTTTTCTAAATTTGAAAGTTTGCAATGGCGCTATAAAACGAGACGTTTAAAAGCACTGGGCGTTATTAGAAATGGCAGGTTTATACCCAGCTAACTTCCTTGATGATTCGGGGTTGTTTCTTGCTGGTGTTAAAAAGCTACCCTTGAATGCACGAGAAACCATCTTGCTTTTTTCGGCACTGATATTTCGAAGTTATTCTAGTTTCGTTTTCACGGGTGACGAGGTCTCATCTGTACGTTATAACACTCGCTACATGTATATGATATATTTATGCATGGGGATAACATTTATATGATGTTTATATTTAAAATTATTATATGATTACATGTATATGACAATAAGGTTCTTGCATTATTTTAAACTTACCTTTCGATGGCTTAATCAAGAAACAAATATTGTCTTTATCAGAAACAACTGTTGTATTAGTTTAATTATGAACTTGTATGTGTTCCATTAATCATCATCATAATTGTGCAAATTATCGAGCTTGAACATAATTAATTTTATTTTAAAGTCGTGGCGACATTCAATTGTAAAGTGTGCACTTTCAACGGTCACTTTCAACACATTGCAGTCAGGTGGTCCTTTCCAGGAATTTAGCATGCCATCTTGAGTTGTTAATGATTGACTTTCCGTCAGTCTATTTCTTGCTCTGTTCATTGACATAACACATAACTTTCGTTTAAATTTAATTACTTTTTATTCCCCCCTTCTTCGAAGAAGAGGGGGAATATTGTTTTTGGCCTGTCTGTCATTCTGTCTGTCCAAAACTTTAACCTTGGTTAAAGTTTTGTCATAACTTTTGCAATATTGTAGATAGCAACTTCATATTTGGCATGCATGTGCATCTCATGGAGCTGCACATGTTGAGTGGTGAAAGGTCAAGGTCAAGGTCATCCTTTTAAGGTCAAAGGTCAAAAAACAAAATCCAAGTGAAGTAACAAGCTTTAAAGCGAGATAATTTCTATATCTGCCAAATGATAAATATAAATTTTATTTCAAAGCGGGCGCAGTAGGGTGCATTGTGTTTCTGACAAACACATCTCTTGTTAAATTATGTTAATTTATATTCAGTGACACAATGTGTATTATATACAAAACAGCAACACTATTGAGTCAGAACCTCCGGACACATTAAATGACAACAATAGCTGCTAATGTAATACTACATGTACCAACTGGCATATAGAGCAAAAATTGTAATAAAATTGCTCAGCATGTGTTAACACAGAATTTGTCGTAAATAAGCAATCTTGAGTATTCCTGCTACTGCATTTTGTTACTGGAAATGCTGACCGACGCATCTACGCATGCTGCAAGAAGGACTCGATGGATCGCCCTTTTAACGACTCATTCTCTCGAGTTTTATTCCAGTTCCTCTTTAGGTTTTACTGCTCGTCAAGCATAATTTTATTGGCCAAACATCTTAGAAGAAATTGCTTCTACACTCGAAGCAAAGACGCTGCTATGATTTTCTATCAAGATATGTCAAAAAAACTCAAGTTTCGTTTTGGTTTGATTGTGACAGAGGAAAGATTTTCCGTTGAATGGTAATGTCCATATTATAATGAACCGGAAATAATAAAACGGTGTTTGCTATAAAAATATATAACCGTGGAAATTAACGTGAAATGAATATTACCAAATAATGTTTGGGGATACACTACAAATAAACACCAACATCAACAACCCTTGTGTTGTTCTAAATGTGCAAGTAAATCAAATATTCAAATGCATTGTATTTACACTTTAGTGTTTATGGAAAATTGCATGATAAGCTCAAATGAGCGATCGAGCGAACTAATGAATAAACGAACGAATGAATATATACACAATCATTATTATAATAATTATTTTTGTTATTATAACTATTATAATTATTATTATTGTTCTTATTCTTATTCTTATTCTAATTATCATTATCATTATTATTTTTTATTTTTTTTTATTATTTTTATTATTTATTATTATTATTATTATTATTATTATTATTATTATTATTATTATTATTATTATTATTATCCTTTTCATTATCCTTTTCATTATCATTATCACACATTGGTCAAAGGTAACATAGACACGAGCTCGCTTATATGATTGTAACACCAAAGCTAGAATATTTTTAAGTATTACTGAAGCTTTAAACTGTGATATGTAAAGAAAATAGTGTCTGCTTTTCACACCTCCGACAAATAGTGCTTACTAAATCTAAAAAATAGTACTTTATTTCTGACAAATATTACTTAGTACATCTGGCAAATAGTACTTACGAAATCATACTAAAAGTACTTACGAAATCTGACAAATAGAACATATATATGTAGGAATATATATAATTTATTCAAGGTCATTCTGCGGCCGATACTCTGATGTCTTTGGGGTCGCCATTTACTCTATTGATTCCCATATTATGCAATTTTGGGACTACGATCTTCAAGCCATCTTTGGGTGTTTACTAGAATATTAACGAGCAGCAACTAAGCTTTTATCTTAGACAACAACCATTTGTCATTGGTGGGAAAATTCAAGACTTAATTCCCAGCATATAACAACTAATAGCTTCATAATATTTCGTGAATTTTATTTTTAATCGAGTTTTCGAAAGAAGCCAAAATCATGTTCTTCTTCCTTATGAATACACCGTTTTGGGCCAATATCAAAATATGACGAATTGGTATTTTAAATATTTAGATTGATAATAATATCCTTTGATGAAACTGCGTTCCTAAAAATGAGGCTTCGGTTCCTCAACAGTTTAGGCCTACCGTTCAATTTATTACAGTTCATATAGTGCTTATAACAATTGATACTCAAAAGTCACGATAACTATTAATGTCCGAACTTTTAGCGAAATACTCTGGGGAGTTTCGGCGCATAATTTTTAGTGTTACCTAATACCATATTGTATTGCTGCTGATTTGTTTAACGTTTTGTAACATCATTTTGTTGAACTTAAAGGAGGTTAATATGAAGTCATGATAACTATTATTGTCTGAAGACTCAGAAGAATTTCGGTGTAGACTCTATAAGTTTTAGTGTTACCTAATACCATATTTAATGCTGCTGATTCGTTATTTGATTTGTGACATTAAAACAACGTTACGGTGTTGCACTTAAAAGAAGGCTTATATAATACTTGCATTTTTAACTTTTCTGACAATCATTTGTTCTCGACAAATGTTTGAGAAATTCATTCGTGCGTCTCAAATACCAAAAATGTACAGACTAAATGTTCCCAAAAGGCTCTAATTAATGACAGTAACAGCTTTACGTTTTTATAGGATATCAAGTGAAAGTACCTCGCACGATAACATTTAATTTAAAATACGTTAATAATGGGCAACTGATTTTACAAGATAAGGCGATGTTGAAAAGTTCAAAGACATTACAAGCGATGGTTGCTAGACTTATTGTATCACTTAAGTCTTACGAAATCAGAAAATTTCTTAACGGCAAATGAAATCAATATGGTAACGTTTAATTTTTCTTTGAGCAATTTAAACATAAAACATGTTCAAAAGTAATGGAGATAAAGCACAAATACAAAAGTGTTGGACCCTTTGCGTCATTTGTAATTAGTAACTATAACCCAAGAAGTCAAGATGGATGCGTTATACAATCCGTAATACGGTTCCAAAATGTCAAGTCTGAGTTATATATTTCAATTTATGTCCCAAACAGGTACAGTTGGCTAAAATGAAATATCATGTTCGTTCTACCCCACTGTGATTGGGACGGGAGAGGTACGGTACGAATATCACGTTACCGCGGTTACTACATAACTGTCACTTTAGACAAAATGTTTTTGATGATGGACTGGCTTTGCGGTCAACCAAATAAGAAGATGAAACTTAACAATTCAATTCAAGTCGTTAAAAAGCGTCTGTGACTTTTCGTCAAAATATGTACGTTAATATTAAATCACTATCGTTAAAGAGAAGTGAAAGTAACATGACATCGAAGCAAGCGTAATGCATGTTTATGTATAAAAGTTGATTATATATAGTATATGTAGTGTTATATTCCTCGGAGTAGATTTCGTTTAAAGTGTGTAATTGACTTGTTAGACAATACTTAGTCATTTTTTGTTCAGATAAAAATGCACAAGTATGGTGTTTGGAAGGAATGCTAAAGCCTTTTTATAATTATCTGTGGTTGTAAATGATTCAAAGTCCGATGGCAGTAGTTGAAGATGAATTATTTATATAATTGTTATATACTTAAAATATATGGGTTTTGTTTCAATTTCTAACTATAATAATATTCCAGATATTACTTTTATCATAAGAAGTTTAAAAAAATAGAGCAGTTATGTGTTTTATTCGTTAAAACACATCTGTGAAAACGATAAATTAATTCCAACAGTATAATGTAGATCCGAGCGACTGAAAAGAAAACATATTAATTTACACAAAACATTGAAAATTGAACTCTTAAAAACAACTGTTTATGGTGCTTAAACAAATTAAAGCACCATTACTAAGTATCCGAATTCACTTCTTGCGACGCCTTTTACCGGAAGTGTGGATTGTTTAACCGGATTGTTTTATTTGCAGATGATGTTCGTATGTAAATTTATAGCATTTAACGAACTCGTCACGCACACTTTGCATCAGTGCTTAAATTAAATATGATAATGTGATTTATGAAAAGTTAAAGATGCGAAAAAAAGTCTAACTGTATGATCCCATTAGTATAATGTAATTCGTGATGTTGTACACAATTCACCGCTTAATGAGAAACCACGACATTTGTAGAATACCTGTGAGTTTGTTTAATGTGTGTAAAACCATATCTATTTTCAAATACTTTAAATATCTCTGAAACTAGACTTACGCAAATAGATGGTAGTTAACGAGACCAATAGTGCGAAATTATATACTTGTATCACTTTCCTGTATTATTAAGTGCAGTTAAGCCGTCACATGGTGTTCATTAAAATGACCACCAGTGTAAAAGCATTCATCATTATCGTCTTTATACATACATCAGCATGAACGGTTCTCTTAATACAAATCTTAGTAGTAGCCACCAATATTAAGACATAACAAGATTCAATATACATGTAAAACCGCATTGTGTTCTGTCGTAAAAACCGCTATACCAGACCCGTTCGGTGTTCGGTAAGTCATGTGGAAAAAGGTACTAATTGGCAATGCATAGGCGACCAACTAAGAATCGTATTGGAGAGGTCAATTTTCCACGGAAACAAGTTTTCAAATCATTCCTAAATCCCTCCAGAGAAATGGCGTGAACATTCCGTAATTGCATTTGCAGGTCTTTTGAAACCAAGTTATTGACCAATAGTTAACTGGTCAAATACGAGGACAAGCGTTTGAAAAATGCTCGTTGCTCGAAATGTCTTTTTTTTAATTATTTAATATTCCATGATATTCATTTATTTAAAGAAAACAACTCTAAATTGTATATGGTTTTTGTCCGTTGATAAGTGCGGTTTTCCTGGCATTGTAAATTCATGTGCTTAATAGATATTATAAAACATATAAAGATACATTTTAACACCTAACGCTTAAGTCTTAAATATAATTTGTAGCAGAAGCGTCTCTTGTTTATCATAAATCGTGGCTCGCTAGATACTCAAAGCGACACACGATATTTTGTGCGACACACGAAGCGATACGCAATATTTTGCGCGACACACGAAGCGACACACGATGTTTTGCGCGATGATCAAAGCGACACACGATATTTTGCGCGACACACGAAGCGATACACGATATTTTTCGCGATACACGAAGCGACGCGCGAGAATTTACCACGAAATATCGCCCTTGTGTAGGTAGCCTAAAAGGCGATATATCGTGGAAAATATCGCGCGTCGCTTCGTGTATCGCGCAAAATATCGTGTGTCGCTTCGTGTATCTTGCAAAATATCGTGTGTCGCTTTGAGTTTCGCGAAAAATATCGTGTGTTGCTTTGAGTATCGCGCAAAATATTGTGCCTCGCGTTCAAAGGGCGACACACGGTATTTTGTGCGATACACGAAGCGATACACGATATTTTGCGCGATACTCAAAGCTACACACGATATTTTGCACGACACACATTGTGACACACGATATTTTGCGTGATACACGAAGCGACACGCGATATTTACCACGATATATCGCCTTTTGGGCTATCTACACACGGGCGATATTTCGTGGTACATTCTCGCGCGTCGCTTCGTGTATCGCGCAAAATAGCGTGTGTCGCTTCGTATGTCGCGCAAAATATCGTGTGTCGCACAAAATATCGTGTGTCGCTTTGAGTATCGCGCAAACTGTCGTGTGTCGCTGCGTGTGTCGCGCAAACTATCGTGTATCGCTTCTTGTGTCGTGTGTCGCCCTTAATGAAAGAAAGGCGAGATTATAGATAGGATATATCCGTATCCTTGTTGGTACTGTCGATGTTAATGAAGCTCTCGCATTTGGCGATGTTTGTTAAACAATTTTTAGTTTAACGTTCTTTAAAAAAAAAAGAAACACACTGTCAAGCAGTCTTGAACATCCATTAAAACACCTAATGCCGTTCTCGGCGAGCTTCTTATGATACTGTTGTTGCTAGTCTACAATATGAATTTGTTTCATATAAATTAATTATTGGGACATAATTACTTCGATTTCTAATAAAAAAAACTATTATGTTTTGTTCTTGATTCGCAGTTGTTACATCGTAGTTATGTATTTAAAAAAAAACAAACATCACGGAAGCACAGAGTTTACACATTTTGTTTCCAATATATACATTGAACTGTGGTTAAAACTGTCAATGCATGTTCATACTTGACCACTTTTTTATAAACATATTGTCAGCAATAAAAGTATGAAGCCTAAATAAAAAAAAGACTTTCAAATGTCTCTATGGTTTTTGTGCTTTGAATAAAATAATAGGTAGCCAAAACCTTCATATCATTGGTGAATACATGTATATAGTATTAACAAGCACAAAGACACAATAAACAGGCC
>VMBQ01015085.1:0-13105 GCA_007657795.1 Dreissena rostriformis | reverse complement strand
GCATAGTTTATATCGTCTCAAAGAACATTTTATTTGTTTGCATCAAAGCAACTAAAGTACGGAGATTATAATCCGATTGTATCTACTCACTGAGGAGCTACGTAAAATGGGCATTGGAAGTCATAATTCAAACGATTTAACACGAATACCCATATCAATGATTCACAATAATTACCAAACAAATAGCAATTAGGCAATCACTTAAACATTGTATAGGTAGATAGAAAAGGTTTCAGAGTTTGCTAACAATATCATTTCCTTAAAAAGTATCTTTTCTAAATTTACGGTGGTATGCCTTGCTTAATTATAACATTCATTTCATGAAGTTATAACGGAAAAATCTGACAAGTGGACATATTAAGTTTTATACACAGAAAATCACAATAATCTCTAAACAGCACTACAATAATCGTATAAAATGAATATACCCACTCAACTACAAGTTGCATAATGTGATATATGTAAGATAAAACTTGGATGGGGCTGAAACATGAACAATAATACTTATTCTATAATGACATGTTTTGCAGTCACAGTTTTTAAGATGTATTTTATTTGATAGTTAAAATATTTATAACAAAAAGCTTCAATAGCTACAATACATTGCAATTCCAACTAATTCCCAAAAAGTCAAATTTATTTCCAGGAGAGTTACGTTAGCAATCCGCGACAATGCCTTGCTTCGTTTAGTGTGATCAGGCGGAAAATAGATGTGTATTGCCTTCCGTGACCCAGATACTTTGTAGTTACAAGGCTGAGGCATTGTCTCAAATATCAGCTATCGCTTTAGAGGAATGTATGTAAGACTTGTCAGTTTATAATCACACACTGTCCGTTAATGTATTCGAACTGTGTAACTAAGCCCTTCAAATAGTGAGTTTTTGTCTGAGTTCGTCTTATTTTTCGAGTCTCAGAAATCGGACAATCTGTTTTAGTCTGAAAATTCCACGCCAAAAGAAATTGTTGTATACAAATTAAAACAACAATCACTAAACTTAGACGGAGTACATATTATCATACTTACGATTTTAAAGAATATTAATATGTAATAAGTTAAACAAATAAAAGAAATAAATATTAATTGAGCATTTTTTTAAATTATATTTCATCAAAGTATCTTGAGAATGCAAGTTTAAATTTATTTGTAATAAGTCGTGGCATGAACGACAATTAAAAGAAGAATAATGTACAGAGGCTATGCATTCTATTTTGCAGGCGATAAACTTAATAAAACCGCAATGTTTTTTCTCGAGCAATATTAATACAGATGGCATGAATATAGAAATTACGGTATGCAGCATTTTGATAATTGGTTTTGAAATATGACGCAATTATGACAACGATAGTGAAACATGAATTTTCAAAAATAATGTGCAAAAAGTGTCATTTCTGTTAAGATTATTAATTATTCTCACTCTAGACAGTGCTGTGTTTTTGCATCAAAATGAGAAATGTCTGCACTTAGAAAACCAAATTGTCTACATAGTTACCTAGGTAAATGCAATTTGCAATACCTTCATATTTTAAAAACATAACGTATAAACAGGAAGTTGATTTTTATTTCTTCCAAAAAATAACCGTGTTTTTTTTAAGAATCAATATGAATGAAAACGTAACGAATACTTCCATAAGCGAACAAACCCTAAATCCAATTAAGTATGGGTTGTATGTTGTAAGTCAGTGCAATAAACTAGTCGCATCGACTTAAGAATCATAATACTGATACTTATAAAGTGAGACTGTATATTAGTTTAGTAGTAACATGATTAACAACTAAACAATTCTGATTTCACTAATGTAACTCATTAATTCATTAATTCATTAATTCATTTATTCATTAATTCATTAATTCGTTAACTCATTAATTCATTTATTCATTAATTCAACAGAATGGTCGTGTTTGGATTCAGGAACTCATGTTAACTTTACTATGGTTTCACATGCCACCGAAGAATGTCATTGGTTAACAGGGTAAAAGGCCAGGAAGTTTAATACATTTGCATTTGAACATTAAATGAATTAGTTTTGTACTTTCAGAGATCAAAAGTAATTGTCGAGCACATACTTTGTGATACTAACATGCCTGAAACAACTGCCGGTAATGAAACATGCTGTGAATACCTAACAACTAATTGGCATCTTGCCGGAGCTAATGAAGGGTGTTCATTTTCAGTTGTTTTTTCAATGTGAATTTTACATCCGGTATAATTATATTTAAGCATTATTACCCGTTGCTGTGGATTGATTTTAATCCACTTTTGTCTTGTTGCCGTAGTTGGTTTGATATGCAATGTCGAGGATTGTAGCACTCATATCCATTAATGTCTTTGTGTGAAAGTTTGATATCTTATGTATTAACATAAAACTTCGGTCGTAAAAGTATACTCGAGTATTTTATACCAACGGATGCATCTTAACATCTTAATATACATAAATATGTTAATGGATAAATATTTTTGTCAGCAAATTGGATCATTGACGTCGTATTAGTGTCATTCAAGGCAATCGGGTGACTGTTCGCAATACATAAAAGAGAAGAGAGGAATACTAATACAGTTCGTCAACAAGCACAATTATACCTGATTAGCAATATCATTAGTTGACATTAGTCAAGTGTTTTGATTTAAACTGACATGTACGCTGAACTTGTAAATAAAACTCGAATACAAAAATACGTTTATTAAATATACCTGTACGTTTGCATTGATGCAAAACACCATGAAAGGGAAATATAATAGAAATCAAAATAGTATGTACTTTGTCTACAACAATGATATTCAATAACCACCGAAAAACCAGCACCATTACAATTACCATAATGAAGAGGTGTAAAGATCGACACTTTAGTAGCAATATGACAGTGTGTCAATGATTTGTGTATACAGAAAAACTGAAATATATTAACGAAAGTGTTAATGATGGGATTTACCTTACACTAAATACTAAATACATGTGTAATTGTCGGTAAAAGCAACGGGTCACATGAACTCAAAATAGTCAACTATTATACTGCGTTTATTTTGATGTATGGCGCTACTGCAAAGCCATGGAACTTGTTAAGAGTAGCAAGGTTGTATATAAAATATTAATTTTATTTGGCTAGACAACAGTTTCCAATGCAATATGTCCTTATGTTCTTATGTCTTAATTTAGTGAACGAGATAATGCCACAGAAACCGGACATACGTAAAATTACAAGAAATGTATTGGACTAACTGCACTATGCGTAGTTTAATGCAGTTCATTGCGTAGTCACAAAGGATTCTATCTCATTTATTGAATTGCAAACACCGGCTGACCATAAGTTTGTTACATTTTACAATCCTTAACGCTATTGGATACATAACAACATTAAACACAATATACGGCTCTATAAAAAAATAAGTTTGAAGTTTTCAAATAAATCGTATTCGAACTTACGTATGGTTGTGGCCGACTATATATAATG
This sequence comes from Dreissena rostriformis, assembly GCA_007657795.1. Taxonomy (NCBI): domain Eukaryota; kingdom Metazoa; phylum Mollusca; class Bivalvia; order Myida; family Dreissenidae; genus Dreissena; species Dreissena rostriformis. The sequence continues at coordinate 9,657 of VMBQ01015085.1, read as the reverse complement.
TGAAAAGCAACTATTCGTTTGAAAGAACAATTACGGTAAAAGTGTACTTTAAATTTGTGTTCTATGTGCTGAGGTACTTAAACACGGCAGCAAAACAATTACAATTTACAATGTTATCAACACTATGTAACATCATACAAAGTGCTCCACACTTTTCGTTTTGATTATCCGTTTTTTCTGTCCAAAAGATGCATGACAACAATAATGTAAATACATTGTTTAATGCAGTGCCGATGTATGTGTTTTGTTTTACATAATATTCATCTGTAATATCGTGTCAAAATGCACAAGGCCTCAACATTAAAATTGACCAGAAATGTGCTTAAACTTATATTTCGTAGTAACCTTAAACGTGAAGTGCTATAGTTATTTGCAAAATGATATATTTAACATGAATGCATATATCAATGACTCACAATAATACCAGACGAACAGAAATTACGCCAACTCTAAAATAAGTAAATAGAACAATTCTGCGAGTTAACGATATCATTTAAGGGGTATTGCTGCAGTTTTGCTGATTTTTTTTCCATCTTAAACGTTTTGCTCGAAATTTATAATGTAAAACATACTTCTATTATATGAAAAATGAAATAAAAAAAAGGGGCACCGGCCTTGTTTTGATTTTATTCACCATTATATAACATGTTCTTTTAGATTAAAACTGAAATATATCTAATGGCGTAAAAATCAGTAATAACCTATGAAATTGGCAACATGTAGATATTATATAAGCTAATATACATAATATACCATTTAATTTAACCATACAATACCAATAAAATGGAGTACACAAGTAAAATTTGAAGATTTTTTTTAATGTTAATGTCTCCCCCAAAAAGCGTATTTTTTTTCTATTTTACCCACATGAATGGAATTTAAAAAAGTTCTGTCTAATAGAATACTGCGAAACTGCTTAAATATGTTTATCTTCGTGTTGTCATCATAAAAAGGGGGGTCACCGCACTTTTAACAATGATTTGTTTGTTTCAAAATCCCTACCGTCTATGTCAAATTTCATAAAATACATCAATTAGGCAAAACCCAAGTACCGGTACATAGATTGTTAGAGATATGCATAAACATTAGAAATTGTTTACAATCATAACTGGGATCACAACAGCTTTAAAAAAAACTAAAATAATACAATATTTAATCACAAACATAAGACCATACAGTATCAAACTCGACCATAATCATCAATAACAGGGACTTGTTGACAGATTTCGGCACGTTTTGAAGTTTGTGATTAAATGCTTTAAATTGATTAATGTAAAGAACAGGACTAAAGAGCTTCAGTAAAAAACAAGAATGAAATAAAAGAAAGAAAAAAAGAAGTAAAAAAACTTAACCGCACCTTGGATCGAACCACCGACATTTGTACCTACTATGAACTAACTCGGTCATTTGTGATGATTTTGATAACAAAAATATTGAGTTGTGATACTAGCATCAGGTGTTGCTATAAATATATCCTCGGTTAAATAAACTGCCGCAATACCCCTTAATTTAAAATAGCATTCGTGTTTTAAAACTTAAAGGTGCCTTGCTTAAGTATAACATTCAATTATAATGTGCTTACGGAAGTTAACTTAAAAACACATTGCCACAGGATCCATATTCATTGATATACATACAATTAAATATTTCTTTAAACAGCACTACAATAATCGTGCAAATTAAGCATACCCACTCAAATACAGATTGTATAATGTGATTCTTGAGAGATAATACTTGGAAGTGGCATGAAAACATAATACTTATTTTATTACATATTTTGCTGTCACAGTTCTAAATATATTTGCATATATTAATTAAAAACACTTCCAACGTTACATGTTGCAATACATTGTAATGCCGACTAATTCCCAAATGTCCTATTCATTTGCATGAGTGTTACGTATTTAACTTGTAATTTCAAGGCATTGTCAAGGATTGTTCACTTAAAAATCCACGACAATGCCTTGAAATTAGATCCTTCGTTTCGCGTGATCTGGCGAAAATGGAAACACTGTGTATTGCATTCCGCGACCCTGGGACTTTGTAGATGTTTGGCTGAGATATTTCCTCAACTCTACACTCAACTCAGACAGTACCACTTTAGAAGATCATATTTTAGACATGTAAGTATATAATTACATAGCCCTTAAAGGTATTCGAACTGTCAAACTAAGCCGGTCTGAGAGCATTTTGTGTCTGATTTCGTCTCATTGTACAATACTCCGAAAACATACGCTATGCTTAAATTTATAAATCCCATGCCAAAAGTTCAGGAGTTGTGGTATGCAAATGAAAAACAACAACCACGAAATTAAGACGGAGAACACTTTATTTTACACACGATTTTAGACGATAATCATAAGTTAAACATGATAATCAATAATGACTACGTCGAAATCGTAACAATTAATATTTTTGTAGGATTGCAAAACCTAGAGATAAATGCAGCAATACATAGACGCTTATACGACTGCATAGCATAATCCTAGCCAAAAAATGATTATAAACTAAAATAAAATGCGTGTGTATGTTTAAACTTTATACACGACCGGCGAAAAGTTAACTATACTCCAGACCATGCAAAACGTATAAGCGATCAATAATTCACAATGCAGGACTTTATCAATCTTTAAAAATATGTACAAATCCACGACCGAGATAAACAAATATATTCTTTTAAATACATATTTTAGGAAAGCTCAACGTCAAACCAAAGCGACAATTTACATATCTCTCGTATTAAACGATCAAATATTTGTCTTTTAATTTGTAACCTATAAAATAAGATTATAATTCGGATCGATGAAATAATAATAACATCAAGCCTGTTATCATTAAGAAACTTTACAGAAATAGGAGCAAGAAAAATTAAATTAAACTATTAACAGCGCCCTTAGTGTTTATGCTTGTGTCAAAATAAATGTCCTGCATATTATATCGTCCTTGTATTTTATAAAGCGAAACGAAATTGACAGTGTTACGCGCTTGAACACCCGTCCGTGCGACTACGNTGTTTTTTAACCATAGCTTATGACAGCGATATGGAGATATGATTTTTAGAAAATAGTTTTCAAGAAGAGACATATCGCAGAAGATTATTAATAAGTATCACTCTAAAGAGTGCTTCTCGTGCATTAATATGATAACTCTATGCACGTAAAAAGCCAAATCTTGTACATCGCTACATAGTCAAAAGCAACTGTCAATACGTGGATGCTTTAAAATAACATAATTTATGAAATGGAATTGCTATGGGTTTTTTTCTTCAAAAATAAAAACCGTGTTGTGTCTGAGTCATTATGGTTAAAAAAATACAATACAATAATAACATGTAATAAGCGAACAAACCATACATACAATTGAGTTAATCTCACATGGTGAATGATAACACAGATATTGATGAAATAATTATGTATACTAGTAACATATTTTTAACAAAAAATCAAAGTCTCTGATTTCAATAATTCCATTCACAGGAATGTTTCCGTGTGAATACAGCAACTCATTTCAACATTTCTATGGTTTTACATCCCACGGGAGAATAAAATATTGCCATATTTTAATACGGTAACTGACCAGGAAGTTTAATACAATTGTAGTTAAACGTGAAAAGAATTGGTTTTGTTATTCCCGAAATCAATAGTTATTGTCGCTGGAATACTCTGGGACTTACATGCCTGAAACAACTGGCGGTAATGAAGTAAAGGGTGTTGATTTTCAGTCATGTTTTACTTCCGATGATATTGTGTTATCGCATTTGAATCCGTTGATATAGATTGGTTTTACTTGTTGCAGTAGTAAGCTTAATAAGCACTATAGTTCAAATATCCATTAGTGTCAGTGTATGAACGTGTGGATCTCTAATGTATTCAAACAAAAACACGGATGTATGCATGTACTCGAATAGTGTTACATACCAATGGATTCGTCTCAATTACATGTACTTACTTTAATGGATGTTTTATATCTGTGCACAATGTAAATACATATGATCATTGACGTCTTATTAGCACCATTAATGGTAATCGGACCACAGTCCGCAAGTCATTAAAAAGAAAGTAAGACAAACTACAATGGTACGTCAACAAAATACAGTATAGCTATCTGATATCTGATAACTGATTTTCAATGAGTTTAGGCTCATAAGCCTGATGATTTATAAAACTGACCTGTACCTTGACCTTTATAAACAAAACGTGGATGAAACAATGCGTTTATTACCGGTTGCATGTCTTTACCACTGGATTGATACAAGAGACTCTGAACGGGCGATAGCGGCACACAAGGGGTGAATAGAACTCTGAGTAGTATTTAAGAAGTTTACAGTAGCTTAAGGACATGTTATTAAATTGGAATTTGTCTAAGGAACGCCCAAGAAACATTCGTGCCACAATAGCTTGGCAGTTGCCATTAGTTCACATACTTCGATCTTTAGCTCTGGGTTGATACAATAGACTCTGAACGGGCGATAGCCTTACACAGGGGATGAATATAACTTTGAGTAGTATGTAAGTAGTTTACTGTAGCTGTAAACGATCGTTACTTAATTACAAAGCCCTGCTCTATACTTAAAAGAGTGATGATCGAAAATATAGTATGAATATGACAACATGAATGTAATATACCAGTATTCGGAAAACAATAGAATAAACATAACATCCAGTTAGTGGTTGCGCATATCAACATGTCACATATCCAATACATTTTGATTGCATGTTACCAAGCTAACCAGATTTTCGCAGCAGAATATGTTGGAGTAAACAAATCATCCATTTCTTTATTTATTATTTCGTATCAAACTTTCGACGTGAACAATATTCATGCTGTTTCGAAATTCAGAATTGCATTCTTATACGATGTATGTGAGTTGTTCCCAAGGCAAGTGACCGATTGCTTAACACAGCACAGTATAGCGAAACGTTAGAAATACATGTCGTATATTTTAATGTCTCAATCGACATAATGTTTGAATTATAAAATGCCTAAAATAATGGAAGTATTGTAGGTTTGTGTGTGTCCATTGCAATGCTACGAACAAAATCGGGCTTGGACGAATGTAATACATGATGCATTTAAAGTTAATGCGCACAACGATAAGAAACAATTAACAGTAATAATAATGATGTGAGTTTACAAACTTTACAGGGTCATTTTTTAAGTCTTATATTGGAATAATATATTGCTTTTGAAATAATATTTTTGCTCTAATGCAATGGTTCCGTAATCAGTAAGACAAAAAGTAGACCAAGTTTTTGCAGTATGTCTATCGAGACAGAAAAACAGAAGAGCTCAATAAGCTAAATACTTGAATACTTGAACCAATAATTTCAAACCGAATCGATACCATTACATGGAACGAAACCAATTACGATTACGTTTTGGTGTACCATCAGCATCGTTAATTGGGAAAAACTACACATAAACCGTGAGTGGAGAGCATGAAGAATGACTAAATTTGCACAATAAATGCGAGACCGTGTTGCAGTGCGTAGTGTTTGGTACGTTAACATTGATGCACACACATGTCTTGATATTTACAATTAAATCATGACCAATGCTTCATAACATCAAACGATAACGAATTTTCAATTTACAACAACCTTATTAATGTATCAGGCCTGTCATGACTTTAAACTTAGAAACGTGAAAGTTCTTTTACGTGGAGTTGCTTTTTTGTATAAATAAAATCCAGTTAAGTAATGAATGAATGGTCATCGTTTTTTTTATTGAATCACATTATTTTATTCACAAACAAATGTTACGAGTCATTGAATAAGAATATTATCAACACAACTAATATCATAATTAACTTCATATGTTGTGTAAGGATATTTGTTTCATACATATTCATGCAAAGCGTACTGTCCATACTTCCACTGAACAGTATAAAGTATGTAAGTACCACATATTAAAATCATTGTGTAGCATGCGTCATTTAGAAGGATACAATGTTGGGAGTAATTATCATGCTTTTTTTTAAATTGCTGGAGCAATCTAGTTGTGTTCATCAAGCTGGCCACAATGGGACTACTCCACAACGAAAGAAGACAATACGGTGTTGACCCAATATTGACTATACGGTGGTAAATAGTAGGTAAAAATTGCACGAAAAATGTACGAGGAGTTGTGCACAGATGATTTTATGTGTTATGTGAAACAGACAACTCCTTAAAAAAACCTTGTCGTGAAATCTTGACAATATGCGCTGATTATGTGTCTGGCGTTTAATCATTCTTTCACCTTTGCACATGTGTCTAAAGTTCTTTAATAATCATCACCAGTGACTTAGAGTTTGCGTTTCAAGGCACTGTGCTCAAATCCAAGTGCGCAAATGCAGTTGGTGCGTTGGTACAGTTGGGGTGAATTTCTATCGTATTGTCAGATTTATCGAAGTAGAGAATAATAAACATGTCGAGAATGGCGAAATCGGTAATTTACTCCTCCATGATCTAGCGCATGTGTGTGTTTTCTCAGAGAATATTTAACAAAAATAAACACAATGCTATGGTAATACATTTTATGAAGAAGTTTAGCTGAATGTTTATATGAGAAATTTCGTGACACGTTTTTTTTTTTATGAATAACTTGCTTCAATAAACAGGTTTACAGGATGTAAACAACATGGATCGAATGATATTAATTTAGTCCAAGCACATACATATTGCCATAATCAACCTACAGTTTGTATCCAAATGACAACAAAATAGATCTCCTACAGAAGAAACTCAGTTTTTAAAATTATGTTTATTTGTAAATTCATAAAGCTATTTAACAACTGGTTCTGAATTCAAAATAATCCGAGCATGCTTGCTTCGTTAACTTTTATGGAATTTGTTATGCTGCGAGTACTCTTCCAAGGAAGAAAAACATCCTAACGACATGTATTCTAATGAAACATCACTTAACATAAAGATGCCAAATTCACGTTCCGAATAATGTTAATGAAGTAAAGATGTCAACAAAACTCATCAAAAACAGTGGGAATTAAATTGTTTCATTCTTTCGTCGCAAGAGATCAACTATGCCAAAATCTGAGAACAACTACTTTTAATCAGAACAGACCTTTCAAGTAATGACATTTCTTGGACAATAAAACCAATTTGCTTTGTCTCCGAGTAAAAGATAACACGTTGTATAATACGATGGTCACTTTATAGTTAATCTTATAAATGTATCTCAATCTTTCAATGTTTGTTAAGCCACCAAGTATCAATATACTAATTATTCATAATAGCTATTACTTTGTACTTACCACCACAACATATCCTGAATTTACTTTATTTCTTTATTGTACTTCAATTTTCTCCCCGATTTGGTAGTTAACCGTGTCAGGTAAATGTTTATGAATATAATGACACAAACATTATGTACATGGATTTAAATTGATGAACTTTTTTCATGTACTCAATCTACCTCTATTTAAGATTTTAGAACTCTTATATCATCTTCGCCTGTGGTCCTGTATGGGATATTGGCTGCCAACTAGCCTCTTCCAAACGTCTCGGTGTTGGGCAAGTCTCTCCAGCTGCCCCCAAGATTTGCCAATCTGCTTAGCATCTGAATCCAGGTCTCCGCGCCAGGTGTTTCTAGGCCGCCCTCTCTTACTTTTCCCTTGGGGGTTCCAGGTGAGCGATTGCCTTGTCGTATTGGATGCAGGCTTGCGAATGGTGTGGCCTATCCACTCCAAACGTCTCTGAAGGATGTCTTCGTTAACGGGCTGCTGCTTTGTTATTCTCCATAATTCTTGGCTGGAGATCTTGTCTGTCCAGCGGATCTAAAGGATCTTCCTGATGTAGGTGTTGATGAAGACATGTTTTTTATTAACGATGGTGACAGTGGTTCCCCGGGTCTCGGCTCCATAGAGAGTATTAGCTTCAGGATGGTATTGGAGAGCCTAATCTTGGTGGTGATGCCAATTGCGATGGATCCCTAGAACTCTAATCCGACATTTAGATTTTCTCTTCTTTCTTCGCATGGTCATTGAATATAGCATACACAATATTAAAAAATTAAAAAGAGAAAAAATAAGAATTCTCAAACATTCCGATGTGTTCACCCTCAATCTCTTTTTGTGATAGTAAATTATGTGTAACAAGTTGAATAATGAAAATATAAGTACATACGTGTTGTTATCTCACTTCCTGAAACCACAAAAAGCTATATATTTTTAAAGTATTTATAAAACATCTACAGAAGTAATAAACACACTATATAGAAATAAATTTTCTATGATGTATCCTGAATTGGAAAAAAAAAGTTTGGTGGCCCCGTACAAATGTTTTATTTACAGCTTCACTTGCAAGGGCATGTCCGTTTGCCTGCAATGAATATGCCACAGCCATGCTCCAGTTGAGAGTTTTGCATAAGCTAATGAAACTTATCATATACTAATTACAATTATCATAAACAAGTATGAGTAAAACGTAGAACATGATTTGTAAACGACAGCAATCGGCAACGGAAGTTAAAGTTGCTCAGTTCGTAATCTTCAATTATGCAATAATGTTCAGAATTAAATATTGGCCATACATAATATTACAATTGTACCAAGCACATGTTTGAGTATATGAGAATGATGGATAAATCATAATCATCTCTCGGTGTAACAAACAATGTTCTCACATGCTACCTACACACATCAAAGAGAAATTATTCACCTTAACCGTGGTATTCAAAGTGTTTTGTATAATGAATGATACAGAAATTGTGACTTGGGAATTAAACGTTTCATATTTATTAACAACTTTTCACTATTTGGAATAGTAAAATTGGAAATAAATGATTCGCATTTTTTCGTATTTCTAAAATGTAATTTCAAATAAATGTATTTATTTATACCAACATACTAGTTGGCATTGTCTAAATAAGTTTTAAGAAAATGAAAGTTGATTAAAAACTTAGCTTGCCGCGAGAATCGAATAAGGGACCTCTTGTATTAAATGTAACGGTCTTCACTCACACCACGCAGTCTTTTCAAATGATTCATTTTGTTTTATACCGCTATCTCGTGTTGATTTTTGCAGAACTTTCGTAGGTTCACGCACATACCAAAGCTCTCTGAGTTCGTTATCTGGGCGACACTTTACGCTCATGCATTAAGCTCCATTTTCAAAGATTGCGACTCAAAAGTTATATGAACGTTTACGTGTCGTTATTATGAAAATGTAAAGTAGTATTTTGTGTTTAAAGTAAGTAATCATTTATTTGTAATCTTGTTAAATATTGGGTGTAAATTATTGTTTGTAAAGTACTATGAGTTTAAGCAATACCTCATAAAGGGATTAAGAAATTGAACCAACTAGTTAAGTTACTCACACAAAGTCTTGTTATTTTGAGCTCATTGCAGAATTCGGTCAGCAACATTCACACCTACCCTATTCAAGTTTACTGTTTCACATTCCAAAATGCTAAGTACAAACAAGTACAAGTTCACTGGGCATACATATCACGGGGTTACGAGACTTGTTACAAGTGTGTACCATGTTATTAAACTTACGCAGACGTTGCCACAGATACATGCTGACGTAGCGGGACTATCGTGATACATCGACTATCTCCGGAATCCTCCGTAAGATAAGCAATAAATCGTCTTCTGACCCAGACTAAACGGGAGAGGCTAGAACTGAGGCTAAAGATAACCAATAGTTAACTCATTGT
>VMBQ01015084.1:0-12048 GCA_007657795.1 Dreissena rostriformis | reverse complement strand
ATCTGCACACATCCAACACGTGATTCGAGTGAGTCACACTCACACCGTCATATCACATTCGGTTTAAATGATGTCTGCTTTATCAGCCAAAAATATGTTTAATTTTGACTAGCCCAATCCTTGCTAAAATGCTTTAATCGGTCGATACTCGCGGATTTGGCATGGTTATGAACTATCCTGTACCTTAAACGTACGTGAATGAATAAAAAAATCTTCCATTTGAGTAAAACGTTATCTTCTTGGCCCACACACTTTGAGGGTCAAGGAAAAGCAAACGATTCAATCCTATTGCGTTATATTGTCCGCTAGTTTGACAGCATGATAGTACCCGGCCTAATGTCATTTTGTTTTCAATTTGCGATGATAAAACAAACACGTGTTAAGTATGAACTACTTTCGAACTTGTCAGTTTTATCCATCATTGGTATATTTTGAGGTTTAATTAAGCATTATTAAATTACAGGCAAGAGAAACCATAATCTCTATAGCTAAAATTGAATGGAGGTTGATGAAAAGATTTGAATGACGCACATGCAAATTAAGGAATAATCCATCCAATTTATACACAATACTACAGTCAATTGAAAAACAAACGTGCATTTTTAAAAGTGCATGTGTCTCTAGATATGTTGGATGCGTCAAAAAGCAGCTACATAATTATACCTGGTTCATTTCCAAACCCTCGGACAAGTTTTTAATATATTGGGACGAAGGGAGATGTTTATTGCTTAAACTTGAATTGAAACATAATCGGACTGATCCGCGCAATGTGAGCTTCACTGGTATTCATAAGTGACACATAGAGGATATTTGTTCGTGTCAGTGTAAGATCGTTTGTTATTTCACGAGTGATCATAGAAAATATATTTTCACGAGTGGCGAAGCCACGAGTGAAAATGTTATTTTTCTATGATCACGAGTGAAATAACAAACGATCTTACACTGACATGAACAAATTTTCTGTTTCTTTTATGCCTCTTTTTCAAGAAAACAATTAATAATAATTTCCCTTTCGCTGAAAAATAACCCTCTCCCGTGGCGTGCCTCAATACAGTTCAATACACAAAATGACGTCATTATTGTTTGTATCATTCCTTCGCCGAAAGAAAAAAGTCCAATAGTTGATGGTCTATGAGTAAACAAAGCTGAAAGGTTTTAACATTTTATTGGTCTTACAAAATAACCAAACAAAGTTAAGCATAAAATAATGCTGCACTAATACTTACTCGTAACAACATTAACTAAACAGTACATGTCCGTGATGTCGTATGAATGCGCAAATTTTGACATTTTCATTCATACAGTGCGCCATTTTTACAAACTGTCAACTGAGTAAATAAGTGTTAAAAACTGTGGATAAACAACAAACAGGATTATTTAAACTGGTGTTAAGTGTTAATGAGCAAACAAAATTAATCGCTATCACTGTCACTGGGGATCATTCTAATCCTTTTGAACGATTGCCGCACGATGTCAGGGCTGGAAGAATCATGATGCACATGTCTGTGTTATTGGACTTGCTGCTGAGACAGCGTGTTTTGTTCCTTTCGATTGAAGTTGAAGACAACGTTTCCATGAAAGTGAGAGTTCACGAAAAACCCTCTTCCCATCGGCATCTCACAGGAATCCCCGAAATTGTGTGTAGACATTGCAGGACGAGCGGGAGCCCGAGGCAAGATGCTGTTTGGACGTGACGAGTCTGACAAAATGTCAGAAATGGCCATTGACTGCTGGTTGTTCAATTTGCTGTAGTTGTTGATGCTGTTGATGTTTTTATGGCCCGAAATTTGAACTATTTGATTAGCTGGGACTCAGGCTTTTTGTTTACATAATTGTCCAGATCAAAAAATTCACCAAAGAATGCAGGATATTTATCATCACTTAATTCTGCAATTGCTTCCATTTTTTTACAGATCAAAACAAAGACATTATATTTTTTATTGTTCCTATACACATGTATAGTGTACATTGCTACAATGCAGATGGCTTAAACAAGGGACATTACTTTGCAAGTACTTTTTAACAATCTCCTATGCAATGGTCTCCCTCTTACTAGTAATAGAAAAAGTAGTTCCGAAAATTTGTTCTTTTCACTCGTGAAAAGAACAATTGTTCTTTTCACTGCTGTTATTTCACTGCAGAAATGTCATATTTTAGCATTAGGTATAAAAGAAAATGCTATCAAGTTATAGATTCCTGTCTGGGCCATGAGTTATCAGGGTGGTCGAGGGATCGTTATAAATACCGCCATTGGCAACGCGGTATTGGTTGTTTGGTTGATATGTCAACAAACCATGTTCACATGTAGTTAACGCCAAGCCGTTCTTATCTGAAGACGATTTGAGCTCGCGGTAAATACATGCAAAATTAAATATTAACGAATTAATTGAGGAAAAATACTGTTAAAATTCCTTGTGAGATAAAACAGCTTCCTTAGGAACTAAAACATCTTTATTGGGAAATCCCCATGGTCGAATAGAAAGATCTCACGTTAGGGGCACGTTTTGACGTGGCCAGTTGCCCCCCCCCCCCNTAGAAAAAGTAGTTCCGAAAATTTGTTCTTTTCACTCGTGAAAAGAAAAATTGTTCTTTTCACTGCTGTTATTTCACTGCAGAAATGTCATATTTAAGCGTTAGGTATAAAAGAAAAAGGTGAGAATCGTAACAAACATAACTGCATATTTCCGCTATTCTTTGATGCGACATGTTTTGCTCCAATTTCAGTCAACGCGTGACAAACTAAAACGAAGAAAATATGCTCTAGATATAATCAAATTTGACATTATTTTAAAGTGCGGATTCAGTTTAATGTGTGCCTTCATTTTCATAGTGATTTTCTTTTACATAAGACAATTACAACAGAGTTTATTTACCCCATTTTACGGGTGCATGCTTTAAGTAAAAAATATTCACTCCAAACTCTTCATAGTAGTAGGGACTAAAACTGAAAACATACACTATGGATCTTATTATTAATGGTATAATTGTGCAGATTCAGTTTTATTTCTGCCTATTTTTTTATTGTAAAATTCCTTTAAATAATGAAATAATGCAAGTTATAATTTACCAAGTTTGTTCACATATTTGCTTTCGGCCGTTTTGGTTTTCCACAAAAACATTGCATATTTCAAGTGACCAAAGCTAAAAAAGGGTGCAACGAAACATAGCATAACTGATAATATTACAACGTGCTGATTGTACTTTATTCATTCCCATATTTTCATAGTGATATTACTTTACATACGAAATAACATCATATCTTATTCACCCCATTTTTCGCGTGCATGCTTTAAGCCAAACATAAGTTCCATCCAAACTCTTCATAGTTATGGGCTCTAGAACTGAAAAAATACACTATGTATTATATTATTAATGGCATTATTTTAAAGTGCAGATTGAGTTTTATTTCTACCTGTTTTTGTTTCATTGAAAAATTCCTTTAAATAATGAAATGATGCAAGTTTTAATTTACCAAGTTTGTTCACATATTTTCTTCCGGCCATTTTGGTTTTCCACAAAAAAGTTGCATACTTCAAGTGACCAAAGCTAAACAAGGGTGCAATGCATCATATCATAACTGATATTATTACAACGTGCTGATTTTACTTTATTTATTCCCATATTTTCATAGTGATATTACTTTACATAAGAAAATTACATCAGATTGTATTCACCCCATTTTGCGGGTGCATGCTTTAAGCCAAACAAAAAATTTCATCCAAACTCTAAATAGTTGTAGGCTCTAAAAATGAAAAAATACACTATGGATCATATTATTAATGGTATTTTTTTAAAGTGCAGATTGAGATTTATTTCTGCTTTTTTTTTTTTTTTTTNTGATACTTTTACAACATGCTGATTGTACTTTATTTATTCCCATATTTTCATAGTGATATTACTTTACATAAGAAAATTTCATCAGATTTTATTTACCCCATTTTGCGGGTGCATGCTTTAAGCCAAAAAAAGAACATTCCATCCAAACTCTTCATGGTTGAAGTGACTTAAACTGAAAACATGCACTATGGATCATATCATTAAAGGTATTATTTTCATGTGCAGATTGAGTTTTATGAATGCTTTTATTTTCATTGTGATATTCCTATAAATAACGAAATTATGCAAGTTTTAATCTTATAACTTTTTTCACATATTTTTTTACGGCCATTTTGGTTTTCCACAAAAAAAGATAAATATCTTTAATCAATTTAAGGTCACACGTAGGGAGGATTCCCTTCTTACTTCTCTAACTTTCCTAAATATCCTTGAAAACCAATCCAAAAAAGATGTCAAATTAACACCAATGTTGTGTATTATTCCATACAGAACAGTTTCTGAACTGCCAATTGTGTCATGTTATGTATGGCTGTTTTGGTTGTTGAAATGTGCCTATCAGTGGATAAATCTCAATTTGATTATGGCAGACACAGTATGGTATAACATAAGAGATAAGCCCTTCCCCAATTAAATCAACTTTGCATCATAAGCATTTATCATTCATCTTTATTCTCATTCTCAATCTTCCTTTGTGTTAATCAGAATAAATTGTTATAAACTAGTAAATAGAATTTTGGGGTTATCCTTGGGAGATAAAACCCATGAAGAAAGTGCTTTAAAATAGTTTTTCATTGTTATAAGTTAAGAAAAGATTTAATTAATTGATAATGTTATATCTAATCTAATTTATAAATAAAGTTTTAATACACGGCTCATTTAATACTATAAATAAAATAAAAAAATAATAAAAAAAAATAATAGGGTGATCAACAAAGTTTAATTCTAAGAATTGTTAACTCAATATAGAATAGATATCTGTGGAAGGTAAATTAATAAGGTGTCTTAGCAGAATTGTTTACTATTATATTACTATTATATTTTCTTTTTTGAATTTTTAGATCACCAGAAAGCCGCTGAAGCATCCAAACTGCGGTGACATATGCAGGCTGCCAANCAGACAGGGCAAAAACAATATGTCCCCCAGTATATACTGGTGGACATAACAACCAACAGACAGGGCAAAAACAATATGTCCCCCAGTATATACTGGTGGACATAAAAAAGAAGACTATAAACAGTTACTGCTCTTGATCACTGTATTTTCCTTAAACTTATCTATTCATTTTACAGTGAATACTTCAGTGTTCAAATTAAAATATTGTAAAATTAGATAAAGGGAGATATTAAAAATTGAAAAGCTAAACTATTTACTATGAAATTAAAATAAATATAATTTAACATCATAAATAAATAAAATAAAAATAAAACAAAAAAATTAAAAATAAATAAATAAAGGAAAATAATTAAAAACTACAGCCGAATAGGTTATGGTTCATGTTTACTGCACTTCTCCTAGTTGCCATCTGTTTATATTTCTAGTTTCAAGTACAATGTAAATCCCTTCAGTAGATTTAGAGATATGCTCCGGACAAATATTTACTTTGAAATTAAATAAAGGGAGATAATTCAATAACTAATAGTTATGGTTCTTGGTCACTGCACTTCTCCTAGTTGCAATCTGTTTATATTCTAAGTTTAAAGTAAATCCATTGAATACGTTTGGAGTTATGCTCTGGACAAAGTTTCGGACGGAAGGATAGACGGACGGACAGACGGACGGAGACTATTACTATATCCCCTCCGAAAAATTTCAGCGGGGAAATTAAGTCACAAGTTTGTCTATAAAATCGAATTCAATCAACCTTATACATGTTAACAAACACAACACCTGTTACTATCAACATCCATTTGCGAGTTTTTTGTGGATAAATGCTCAAAAAATAAAATTGATCAAAAACGTTATGAAACTTAAAGCCGAAGTTTTGAAATAACGATTCAATCTAGCTTCCAGGGGTTCTGGAGATGGTCGACATCGCATGATTGGTTGATTAGACGAGATCTTATTATTATATGGGTCTGAAGATTTATATACATATACTCTAGGTGGTAAAGTTATAATTGGTAAAATCGTGCTTGGAATTTAGCAGCAATTAAGAGTTCAAAGAACACAAACATTCAATTAGAGTAGACCAAGAATAGATGCTCTTCAAAATAAGAAAACGTTGTTCACAACTTTATTCAAATTATATTACAGGTAAATGGCTCTTCTGATAAGTAAAATTAAAACAATGCAATTAAAACAAGAGCACCGTCGAGCGGATGCCAACTCTCGGCTGGTGCAGTTTTGAATAAAAAGAAAAAAAAGAGAGAAAAAAATGTGACCTTTGACCTTGAAGGATGACCTTGACCTTTCACCACTCAAAATGTGCAGCTCCATGAGATACACATGCATGCCAAATATCAAGTTGCTATCTTCAATATTGCAAAAGTTATGGGCAATGTTAAAGTTTTTGGTAAACGCGGACAGCAGACGACGGACGACGAGGTGGCTATGACAATACCTCGGGTTTTCTTCGAAAACAGCCGGGCTAATAAAAAACCAACATCGAATTAATACAACCTTTTATTAATTGTTTGTTATAAGATTCTGATCGCTCCTTTACTTAAATACTTAACCGTATTTCAAAGGCATCTTTCAAATACCGATTATAATTGTTTTATCAAACTCGAGCCGGATATTAGTGCTTAATTAAACAATTTGGGGTGTGATTTATCTTAATTGACACATCCAAGTTGTGTGATAATACCGCATAAATTCTCATTCAAATAATACGTAACAGTTTATTAGTTTCAAATTACAATTAAATAACAATTAACAAGAGATGTGTTTGTCAGAAACACAATGCCCCCTACTGCACCGCTTTCAATTAAAAAAAAAATTGTTGATTATATCCCTTTAAAAATTATTACATCCCTTGTGAAAATGATCTGTACCTGCCAAATGATAAATAGAAATTATCTCCCTTTAAAGCTTGTTACTTGCCAGTTTTTTTTTATGGCAATTTTGGGGCAAATATTCGGCCCCATTCCCTTCTAAAAAGAGTATATATTTTTCCCCTATATCGTTAAAAAAAATCCCCTCCAGAAAAAAAATAAAAATAAAAAAAAAAATCAGAAAGAAGTGTCTTATGATAATTGTATCTCTGATTTGTCAATATTTGTTGCTAAAAAATCCATTTTGGTCCATTTTTTGTTGATACAAAATTATCAAATTTTCCATATTTTTGATTAAAAAAATTCAAATTAGACTCAAAATGGCTAGGAAAGCTGCAAAACACTGTGCATGAAGGCTGAATTGTTTGAAGCTGGTGTTGAAAAGATCATTGATATATTTAAGAAAAGGGACAGAGACATTCAGCTGTGAATATAACATTCATACATGCATACATGTGTATTCATATAATAAATATCTAAAAGTGTGATTTTGTAATTTTCCCCTTTTCCTAAAAAAACGACGCGTTTTTCCCCTTTTGACGGGCCCCGCCACCATTCCCCTATAGGTAAAAAAAAACACTGCTTCCCTTATATTTTGTGTTTTGACCTTTGAACTTGAAGGATGACCTGACCTTTCAGCACTCAAAATGTGCAGCTCCATGAGATATATCTTCAATATTGCAAAAGTAATGGCCAATGTTAAAGTTTTCTGACGGACGCACAGACTGACAAACAGACAGACAGACTGACAGTTCAACTGCTATATGCCACCCTTCCGGGGGCATAAAAACTGGAACGCGAAAACGTGTTTCAGAAATGTTGATAAGCGTGTTAACTCCCGTGCCAACCGACAAAATGATGGGCGCTTAGAATTATCTCGCCGAAACCCCGTGATGTACGAGACTTGGACGATACTTCACAAGCTGCCTTTCTCTGTTATCTACGTCTCTGATTTGGCTCACCCTTTTTCTATTTAATCATGGCAATAAAAAGATCAATTCAATGTTAAATACACATCTTTTTTACTTAATTATAAATCAGCTCTCAAATGAAAAATCTTTATCGAAAGCCACAACAGCTTTTTTCATTGTAAAGGTCATACACCACGTGATCATCTATATCAAATAATAACCTTGAAGTTTGAAGTGCGTTTGCACGAAGTGCACGAGGAAATCTTACCGGCAAAAGCACTCATCATTTATTTCATTTTTTCTCCACATATTAATTTGTGTTATTTATGGCC
The DNA here is from genome assembly GCA_007657795.1 of Dreissena rostriformis. Classification (NCBI taxonomy): domain Eukaryota; kingdom Metazoa; phylum Mollusca; class Bivalvia; order Myida; family Dreissenidae; genus Dreissena; species Dreissena rostriformis. Next base: position 3,974 of record VMBQ01015084.1, on the reverse strand, counting down.
ACGTTCAGATTGGGTTTAACATTAGTATTCAAAAACGACGTGAGTAGCAGGGTTAGAAAATGACGTCATTGCGCAAAATCTGAAGTGCACTGGAAATAAACTTCAGGAATAATTATACCTTAAGTTTCAATGCAACAACAGCGTATCTTGACAGCGAAATTATCAAATACTGTATTTTAGGATGTGGTTCATACATCCATAAAGCTTTAACATTGTTAAATAAAAATAGGCACTTGTGCAATATTCTCGGAACTTAAATGCACTATATTACATCATTTGAAATTTTAAAATAAGGAAGGAATAGAGTGGAACCCCGACAAAATCCATCAACATCGGTATCCGTCCACCTGACAAAACAAGAGGCCCATGAGGGCCTGAATCGCTCTACTGGCTGGAATGTCAATGGAAAGGAAAGTCAACATGCAAGGGAATACTGAAAACACAAATCCTTTCATCCTTGCCAAATGAATTATCAGATGGCTTATATTTTATTTAATTTATTTAATTTTAAATTAATAATTGCAACCAATTAAACAACCTACTTAAACGCCTCAGACCAATACAAATTCAAGGGGATATAATTCTGGACTTTTTACTCTGATGTTACCCATTTTCAATAGGGTGCGAGTCCTCATTAATATAAAGACACTGAACAAGTTTGAAAAGAATCGGATGAAAACTGTGGAGTTTATCGCGTAAACAAGAAAAAGTCTAACGCACGCACGCACGCACGCACGGACAGTCTGATGTAACCCATTTTCAATAGGGTTCGAGTCCTCATTAATATAAAGACACTGAACAAGTTTGAAAAGAATCGGATGAAAACTGTGGAGTTTATCGCGTAAACAAGAAAAAGTCTAACGCACGCACGGACGCACGCAGGGACGGCAGACGGACGGTCTGATGTAACCCATTTTCAATAGGGTTCGAGTCCTCATGAATATAAAGACACTGAACAAGTTTGAAAAGAATCGGATGAAAACTGTGGAGTTTATCGCGTAAACAAGAAAAAGTCTAACGCATGCACGGACGCACGCAGGGACGGCAGACGGACGGTCTGATGTAACCCATTTTCAATAGGGTTCGAGTCCTCATGAATATAAAGACACTGAACAAGTTTGAAAAGAATCGGATGAAAACTGTGGAGTTTATCGCGTAAACAAGAAAAAGTCTAACGCATGCACGGACGCACGCAGGGACGGCAGACGGACGGTCTGATGTAACCCATTTTCAATAGGGTTCGAGTCCTCATGAATATAAAGACACTGAACAAGTTTGAAAAGAATCGGATGAAAACTGTGGAGTTTATCGCGTAAACAAGAAAAAGTCTAACGCACGCACGGACGCACGCACGGACGGCAGACGGACGGTCTGATGTAACCCATTTTCAATAGGGTTCGAGTCCTCATGAATATAAAGACACTGAACAAGTTTGAAAAGAATCGGATGAAAACTGTGGAGTTTATCGCGTAAACAAGAAAAAGTCTAACGCATGCACGGACGCACGCAGGGACGGCAGACGGACGGTCTGATGTAACCCATTTTCAATAGGGTTCGAGTCCTCATGAATATAAAGACACTGAACAAGTTTGAAAAGAATCGGATGAAAACTGTGGAGTTTATCGCGTAAACAAGAAAAAGTCTAACGCACGCACGGACGCACGCACGGACGGCAGACGGACGGTCTGATGTAACCCATTTTCAATAGGGTTTGAGTCCTCATGAATATAAAGACACTGAACAAGTTTGAAAAGAATCGGATGAAAACTGTGGAGTTTATCGCGTAAACAAGAAAAAGTCTAACGCACGCACGGACGCACGCAGGGACGGCAGACGGACGGTCTGATGTAACCCATTTTCAATAGGGTTCGAGTCCTCATGAATATAAAGCCACTGAACAAGTTTGAAAAGAATCGGATGAAAACTGTGGACTTTATCGCGTAAACAAGAAAAAGTCTAACGGACACACACACGGACGGACGGACGGACGACGGAAACCACACCATGACATAAGCTCTTCTGGCCTTCGGCCAGTAGAGCTAAAAACAATGACCTGCTAACAAAATCATAATTTGAACATTATAAATGTTCTGCAGAGTTCATTGTTTAGACAATGCACTTGGAATTTAAAAACCGTACAGACGATGTACTGAAACAAAAACCGTTCAGACGATGCACTATTTTCCAAAATCCTCGCCACAGGTCTAAACAAGAGGGCCATGGGCACGAGGGACAACGCACGATGGACAAAAGGCAATCACAATAGCTCACCACTTTGCCACTTTGCGCTCACCTGAGACCCGAAGGAACTCAACTATTCTGAGAACGTGGAGTTCAAAGTAATAATAGTACTTTATGAAACATAAAGTTTCATGTTGATTGGAATATAAAAGTGACTTCTAGAGTGTTAACAAGGTTTTCCTATAGCCATATAAGGAAAACTGTGCCGCCCCCTGGTGGCCATGTTTTTTAATGGACCGGACACATTTTCGAACTCAGGTGAAATATTATTGCAGTTTTTTTTTTAACCTTTTCCGGACCAAAAAATTCCCCCTAAAAAAAANCCCCAAAAAAAAAAAAAAAAAAAATTAATAGAAAGATGTGTCTCATGATTATAATATCTCAATTTTATTTCAATTATATCTTAATTTAATCCCCCAAAAAGCGAAACGCTGCAAAAATTCCCCAGAGGGGGCCCTTAGACATAGTCAGTCCCTGTCAAGAAGATCTCAGTCTGTCACAGTCAGCCAATCCATAGTCAATCCCAGTTAAGATGGTCTATGAAAAAAATAACACTCTTTTTTTCTTTTTAACCCATTTAGCAGTAAAAGTAAGACTCTTTATCATTTTCCCCCATTTAGGAAAAAACGCGCACAATTTTTCCCCCTGTATTGGGACAAATATTCTGACCCAGTTTCATGAGATTGGACAATAAATGTGACTCGTAGTGTTAACAAGGTTAACAAGGTTTTACAATAGCCATGTTGACCATGCATGCCGCAGGACCAACAAAAGGCGATCACAATAGCTTACCATGAGCCCCCCTCCCCCCACATTTGTTTTATGAATTTACGCGAATCTCAGAAATGACCCCTGGAAAAACCCAATCCGGAAAAACATCACACCTCTGTTAACCTATTAAAGTGGATTCCAGGCAGCAGAGTTTACATGACAAATGCTGTAACCAGATGCAAATCTGCGACCCTGAGGGTAAAATAGCTTGGAGTTGATTATTGCAACTTAGCCAGGCAGCCTAAATTTGGCCCATGGATAATCTGAATATCAATAGATGTTGAGTTCACAGTGCTTTCACAGAGTGAATTCCAGTTAAAAATAGTTTGTGGAAATAAAGAATATTTAAAATTTAAATTGCATGATCACTGTTAGAGTATTATGGCTGGTAGCACTTAAAGAGGTATTGTTCATTGATTGTAACACTACTTTTTTTTTTTAGACATATTATTACTTATAAATCCCTTATAACATTGTCATTTATTTATTCCTCATTGTAAACATTTTATTTGCATGGTTTAATAATAAGGAAATAATATATTATTATAATTGTTAATAATATAACAATTTATATGCAACAGGGAGCAGTCGCGCTCTTAAGTGCCCCTTTGACAATATACCGGGCACGAAAGTGCCCTTTGGAAAAAAATAGCCCCCCCCCCCTGCCCTTTTCAAATCCTAGCTGGAGCACTGCTTAGGCGATGCAAATGGTGATCAATATTAATAGCCGGTATGTGCCCTTCCACTACCTTGTACAATAACCTCAATCTCTGGTGGCGTCGCTACTCCTCTCTTGTAGTTTTGTAGTGGGGAGGTTTAGATAGTCCAGCATGGCTGATACGCATCCATCTAGTTTGGATTTGTAAGCCCTAGATAAGAAGGAAATCAGGGTTTTTTGGGGGTTGTGGGGGATGGGGCCTTTCCCTTAATTATGTGGGGGAAATTTTACGCGTGATTTTCAA
>VMBQ01015083.1:2879-13534 GCA_007657795.1 Dreissena rostriformis | reverse complement strand
ACAACTCTGCATGGAGATTGATAGGATAGGTGTGCCAACGAAAGCTTGGGACTTTTATACTAAAATGGAAAAAATACGTGACTTTAATAAACTTTCGTAATGCTCTCTGATCAAATACGTAAACATGTATATCCACTTTTAAACAATATTGAACGGCTCAACAGGACGTCGTGTACACGCAAAAAAACGCTATTAACGACCACTTAATTTTCTCAAAGTTTCGTTGTTTTTTGTTTTTATTTCGTTTATTAATTTCTTTAATATGCACACTTTCACAATATGTGAATAGAATGAGCAAACAAACTTTTATATAACATAATAACAAAGTCACGTCATTTTCTGTACTATGGTACTGTTGATACATGACGTGTCGTCATTGGCCACCGGTGCGCTTCGGTTATCGCGGTCACGTGTCAGCAGCCGGTATGCGGTGTTTATCGCGGTCACGTGCCAGCAGCCGGTGCGCTTCGGTTATCGCGGCACGAGTCGGCCGCCGGTATGCGGTGGTTATCGCGGTCACGAGTCGCCTCTCCAGGGCTCCAGCTGCCGGCCTCACACGCCCATATCAGCACGGAGCGAGATATCGGCGGCTTAAGATATCGACACGATGAAATGAGCTTACAATGGCACTTCAAGTTCACTATCAGACGTGATATGCGTCCTAATAAAAGCTGACGGTTCACATGCGTTTTGGAAGTGCACTATGTATCATTGTTATGTATGGTGTCAATTTCAAGTTACTGAAAGTAGGGAGATAACTACTAAAATTTGTAATGTAAGCGGACAGATGTGGTCACATGAAAGATTTATATGTANAATGCGTTTGTTCGGTTTTGACAAGATTCATGCCACGAATCGTGGCAATATGGCTGCTGAGCCCAACGCAGAGGTGTATGTGAGAGCATGGAACGACAACTCTGCGTGGAGATTGACTTCAACATACACCTGCTATCACATCGTAGTACCGATAGGATGTATTAAGTTTATTGACGCTGGGTATGAACAAAAGTGCGTTCGAAGCCAATCTGCCGGTTCGATAGGTGTGGCAAGTTTCTCTTTTTTTATATCGTTTATAAATTTCTATAATATGCTCACTTTCACAATACCGGTATGTGAATAGAATGTTTCACAATATGTGAATGGAATGAGCAAACAAAAGTTTACACAACATAATAACAAAGTCACGTCATTTTCTGTACTATATGGTACTGTTGACACATAACGTGTCGTCGTTGGCCGCCGGTGCGCTTCGGTTATCGCGGTCACGAGTCGCCTCTCCGGGGCTCCAGCTGCCGGCCTCACACGCCCATATCAGCACGGAGCGAGATATCAGCGGCTCAAGGTATCTTCTCGAAACGTCGTAATGAGCTTACAATGGCACTCCAAGTTCACTATCAGACGTGTTATGCGTACTTATGAAGCTGACGGTTCACATGGGTTTTGGAAATGCACTATTTATCATTGTAATGTATGGTGTCAATTTGAATTAAGTGAAAGCAGGGAAATAACTACTAAAATTTGTAATGTAAGCGAACAGATGTGGTCACATGAACGATTTATATGTAAAACTTAAGCGTGAAGAAAGGCGAAAAGGGTCAAATTAAGAATCATTAAAACAGACATATTAATGTCTACTACAATTGCATAATTTAGGTTTACGGATCTGGTGTCACTTGCAAGAAGAAAATGTTTAATTGTATTAAAGCCTTTTCAAATTAATAAGAAATGTCGTCAAAATTGAACTGTTAATAAACAACTGATTTGTTTGTTTACTAGTTTTGCGATTTTCACAATGTCTACGCTTTTCATAAAAAATTACTTCTAAAAATCATGAGCTAGAGAAGTGATTCTGAGGGTCAGAATATGGCCAGAAATTTCTCCCTACGATATATCGGCCGACTTCAGAACTGACGTAGAGTCAAAAACTAGGTCTGTGGGACAAATTCAAGAAAAAAGCATGTGACATTTTTCTTGCACAATCTTCGTTAGACTTAGTCAGAACATTTTCCCGATTGCTACATCAGTCAATTTCAAAACTAGATTACTTTGGGTCAAAGACTGGGTAACTAAATCAAATTAAAAGAACANTCCCGATTGCTACCTCAGTCGATTTCAAAATTAGATCACTTGGGGTCAAAGACTGGGTTACTAAATCAAATTAAAAGAACAGCGTGTGAACACTCTAAAGGCCCCACTTATTGCCCAATATTCATGAAACTTAATGAGAACATTTGTCCCAAAAGTTCGAAACTGGGTAACGTTTGGTCAAAAACTACCTCATTAGGTCACTCTTAAGGCCATATGGAATGTCCGATTTTGGTTGTTACATTCGTACTTATGATATCTAGGTCGTGTTCGAAAGTAGGTCTTGTGGGTTCTAAAACTAGGTCACACGGTCAAATTAAAGGGAAAGCTTGTGAACACTACATATTTTGCCCATTTTTCAAGAAATTTGGCCAGAACATTTGGACTAAAGATATTGCGCTCGAGTTTGACACTGGGTCACGATCGAAAAATAGAACACTAGGTCAAATTAAAGGAAAAGCCTGGGAACACTCCAGATGCCGCATTTATGGCACAATCTTCATGAAACTTTGTCAGAACATGTGCCCCGATGATATTTATGGTCTATTTTAAAACTGGATCACTGAGGTAAAACACACATATCAACAGAACAAACTAAAGAAAAAGCATGTGAAAACTCTAGAGGCAACATTCATTGCTCAATCGTCACTTAAAGAGGACATTTATCCCAATGACAGCACGGTCCAGTTCGCAACTGGGTCACCAGGTATCAAAAACTGAATCACTTGGTCAACATAACGAAAAAGCGTTTTGTTATTGATCTGAAGGTCACACTCATGGCCTACTGTTCATGAAACGTGATCAGAATATTTGTCATAATCATATCTCGCCGAGNATGGTCTATTTTAAAACTGGATCACTGGGGTAAAAACACATATCAACGGAACAAACTAAAGAAAAAGCATAGGAAACTCTAGAGGCAACATTCATTGCTCAATCTTCACAACACTTAAAAAGAACATTTGTCCCAATGACAGCTCGGTCCCGTTCGCAACTGGGTCACCTGATATCAAAAACTCGATCACTTGGTCAACATAACGAAAAAGCGTGTTGTTAATAATCTCGAGGTCACACTCATTCCCTGAAACGTGATCAGAATATTTGTCATAATCATATCTCGGCCGAGACCAAAACTTTAGTACGTTGGGACGAAACCTAAGTCACTACCTCACATTTAATAAAAAGCTTGTGAACACTCTAGAGGCAGCATGTCTTGCTCTATCTTCATGACACTGGATAACAACTGGATTAAAAACTATGGTCATTATGTCAAATTAAAGAAATAACTTGTGAACACTCATGAGCCACATTTATTAATCTTCATGAAGCTTGGTCAGAAGTTCTGACTTAGAACATGCGCCCCAAAGATATATCTGCCGAGGTGGACACTGTGCCACGTGGAGTCAAAATCTAGGGCACTACGTCAAATAAAAACAACAACTTATGACTCTAGTGGCCAAATCTATTGCCCAATACTCGTGAAATTTAGTCAGAAGATGTGTCCCAAAGATGCATCGGCCGTGTTCGAAACTGAATTACGTAGGGCCGAACGCTACGTGAATAGATCAAATTTAAGAACAAATGTAAGAACACTCTAAAAGTAATAAAAGTCACATCAAAATAAACTCCATGAAACTTGCTCAGAACACTTTGTCTTATTATTTCTCTGCAAAGTTAATAGTGAAATATTGTTCAGGTTTATTAAAAAAAAAAAAAACAAGTCCACCCTAAGGCGGGGCATTTGTTTTTCATGTGGCTATGGTAGAACCATTCCAAGAAGTCACATTTGGACACACACGTCGTCAAACTCTGGGAAAACACAGCTTACTACCGCGCTCTGAGAAAACGGGTCTCAATATATGTGTGAAAAGTGTTGTCACAGATTAGCCTGTGCAGTCCGCAAAGGCTAATCAGAGACGACACTTTCCGACTAGACCGGATTTTTTGAAGAGACTTAATTTAAAAATAAAACGATATGCGATAATACGATGGCGACAATGCGATAGTACGATGGAGACAATGCGACAGAACGATGACGACAATGCGACAGTGCGACAATACGATGGCGACAATGCAATAGTACGATGACGACAGTACGACAACGCGATAGTACGATGGCAACAATTCGAAAGTCATATCGTACTGTCGCCATCGTATAATCGCATTGTCGCCATCGTACTATCGCGTTATCTAACTGTCGTCATCGTATTTTCGCATTGTCGCCATCGTATTTTCGCACTGTCGCCATCGTATTGTCGCACTGTCGCATTGTCGTCATCGTACTGTCGCATTGCCGTCAATCGCCTTTCGGTACACATGCGCACATCGTATTTTTTTCCTAGATGGAGCCACTTTTAGAAATACTTAACAGTTCGGCATACCTTACATCAGTACCCTTTCTATAACTTAATAAGAATGTGATTTCAGTATTATTGTAACCTCTTTCAAAGTTCATCTTTATAAAGTCATCTATTTTGTTTCTGCAATAAGAATAGTTTGTGTACCGGAAGGCGATAGTCGACAATGCGATAGTATGATGGCGACACTGCGACAATACGATAGTGCGATAATACGATGACGACAGTGCGACAATACGATGGAGACAGTGCGATAGTACGATGGCGACAATGCGACAGTACGATGACGACAATGCGGCAATACGATGGACACAGTACGATGGCGACAATGCGAAAATACGATGAAGACAGTACGATGACTATCGCATTGTCGCATTCATGCTATCGCATTGTCGCCATCGTACTATCGCATTGTCGCCATCGTACTATCGCACTATCGCATTGTCGCCCTCTGGATCTTCGTAAGACTTAGTCAGAAAATTTTCCCGATTGCTATCTCAGTCGATTTTAAAACAATATCACTTGGGGTCAAAGACTGGCGTTCTTAACCAAATTAAAAGAACAGCATGTGAACACTCTAAAGGCCACACTTATTGTCCAATCTGCATGAAACTTAATGATAACATTTGTTCCAACAAGTTCGAAACTGGGTCACGTGGGGTCAATAAAAATTAACTAGGTAAATTTAAAAAAAGAAAGAAAAAGCTTTGGACACTTTTAAGGCCAGATGAAATGTCCAATTTTGGTTTGAACATTCGTTCTAATGATATCTTGGTCGTGTTCGAAAGTAGGTCACGTGGGTTCTAAAACTAGGTCACAAGGTCAAATTAAAGGGGAAGCTTGTGAACACTATATATGCTATATGTTTTGCCCAATTTTCATGAAACTTGTCCAGAACATTTGTCCTAACGGTATCTCGACCGAGTTTGACACTGAGTCACGAGCGATCGAAAAACAAGATCACTAGGTCAAATTAAAGAAAAGGCTTGGGAAAACTCCATATGCCGCATTTATGGCACACTCTTTATAAAACCTAGTCAGAACATTTGTCCCAATGATATGTTATGGCCCTGTTCAAACCTGGATAAACCAATATGTCAACAGAACAAATTTAAGAAAAGCATGTGAGCACTCTAGAGGCAACACTCATTGCCAAATCTTCATGAAACTAAAAGAGAACATTTGTCCCAATGAAAGCTTGGCCCAGTTCGCAACTGGGTCATCTGGTATCAAACTCTTGATCACTTGGTCAACATAAAGAAAAAGCTTGTTGTTGATGTTCTAGACGTCACACTCATTACCCCATGTTCATGAAACGTGATCAGAATATTTGTCATCATCGTATATCGACTGAGAGTTGTGTTACGTTGGGACAAAACCTTTGTCACCATGTCAAATTTAATAAAAAGCTTTTAAACACTCTAGAGGCAAAATGTTTTGCTCGATCTTCATGACACTTGGTAAGACATTTTTTCCAATGATATATGTTTCGCGTTCAGAACTGGATTGAAAACTATGGTCATTATGTCAAAATAAAGAAATAACCTGTAAACACTCACGAAGTCATCTTTAGCAATCTTCAAGAAACTTGGTCAGAAGCTCTGACTAAGATCTTTTGTCTCAACGATATCTCTGCCGAGGTCGACACTGTGCTATGTGGATCGAAAATCTAGGTCACTACGTCAAATTAAAACAAAACACAACACTTTACACTCAAGAGGCCAAATCTATTGCCCAATGCTCGTGAAATTTAGTCAGAAGATGTTTCCCCAAGATGCATCGGCCGTGTTAGAAACTGGAACACGTAGGGTCAAACGCTGCGTGAATAGATCACTTTAATGAACAAATTTAAGAACACTCTTAACGTAGTAAAAGTAACACTGTGCTGTGCAGTCTTCATAAAACCTGCTCAAAACACTTGGTCTAATTATTTCTCTGTCAAGGGAAAAGTGAAATAGTGTTCATGTCCATTGAACAAAACATGTCAACCCTAGGGCGGGGCAGTTTTCCTTATTTGTCTACAGTAGGACCACTCTAAGAAGTCACATTTGGACACACACATCTTCAAACTCTGGGAAAACGGAGCTTACTACCGCGCTCTGGGAAAACGGGACGGTATGCATGTGTGAAAAGTTGCAAAAAGTGCAAGACACTTTCCACCTAGACCAGATTTTTGTTTTTAAGTGACTTCATTTTAAAAAAAAATCCATAGAAGCGGAAATCGTCGCCCCTGATAAGCCTGTGCGGACTGCACACATACTTAGGTGTTCACATACACGAATTTCTCTCTTGTCATGTTTTGTGAATTATATTATTTCAGTTTAAATATATGCACAAATATATATTCTTACCAACATATATTGTGATTGTTTTCACAGGTTTTATTACGACAGCAGTGCTTTCAATTTTTAATAGCACACATGTACACTATAAATGTAAATTCACATTACTGGCCGGTGGGCAACATAATTAGGATATTTAAAAGGAAGTAACTGAATGTTTAATATTAAAATGTATCCGAAAGAGTTACAAAAAGCCAGTTAACACACGTAAACAATCGAGCTGTGCAATACCGGCTGAGCCGTGGTCTGGTGGCTTATGTCTAACTCAACCCTAGATCGCAAGTCCGACTCGATACTCTTCCTTTCCTCTTTTTGAACTTCAATATTCCCAGTTTTGTTTTCCTGACATCATCATTTTCCTCCTCCTCCTCCTCATCATCATTATCATATCATCATCATCCTCCGCCTCCTCATCATCATAATATATCGCTCTTGTTTAATATTTTTTTCATTTATGGAAACGAATATTCAGTGGGATTTCTTTTGAATTCCACTCTCCCTATAAAACTGAACGGATTCTTTATATATGTAGTTTCGTTGTTAAGAGTTACACGTAGGTTAAAGGCGTTATCGAGGATGGAAAATTGTCTCCTTCAGCGATTGTTGTAATCGATTTAATTTTTAAAGGTTATGTTTGATTGTGTTGCCGTTGTCATTAGCCAAAGGCTGTTGAACTATGCACAGAGTTCAGCAATCAAGTCACAAATTTCGATTTGTTCGGTTTTTATGTCAAATCAGCAGTTAAGTGTTATATATTTTATTGATTTTCGGAAGTAAATAAAATAACATATTATGTAGTTTTTCTATATAGATGATCGAAATAGTATAGAGAAATGAAGTTAAAAGCAAATCATAACAAAAAATAACAATGATATATAATAGCAATGGTAATTTTTGCTGTTTGAATATGTCGGAACACCGTTCTCGCTGCAATATTGCTTATTGTAAATAAAAGTACAAAGTAGTAAAACACACTATGAAAAATGATATTCATGTACCGGTAGTTGTTTTTTTCTGATAAATTCATTTAGGTTGCAATATTATGATTATACGAAAAAAACAACACTTCCAATTAACCCCTTGCTTTTCATTTCACTTAGCAGATTGCCTTTTAAATGCATAACACACGAGACCCGCCCCCGAAATATGAAGGAAAGGAAGATGGACAATCAAATATACATGAATAGTTTATTAGTACATGGATCTGTTCAACATAAGTTATGATTGTATCTACAACCCTTAAAGGGACTGTTAACCGCGAATGACGAAAAAAGAAAAGTTCTAAACTACCGTATTTTTTTTACAATTATTAGTTTATATTGATTAAAATATCACGACTGGTATATAACATTACTTGAAAAAAGTTTTTTTTTTTTATTTATTTATTTTAATTGGGTATGCATACCAGGTAACTACCAGTTAACTATAATTAACGCAAGTAGATTGATCATCATCGTCACGTGATAAACCCAGGAATGCAAATTGTGCATGCGTAGTAAATTGTATATATTTTATATATGAAATGATCGATCTACTTGCGTTATTTATACTGTGTATATCGTTATGTCACCTATTTTCGCGATGTACTTTTGATTTCACATCGCGAAATTTTATTACCGAATATACTTAAAATATGAACTTTTTTCAAGTAATGTATATATATATACCAGTCATGATATTTTAATCAATATAAACTAATAATTGTAAAAACAAATACGGTATTTTAGAACTTTTCTTTTTTCGTCATTCGTGGCTTACAGTCCCTTTAAAGTATAACATGAAACGCATATCTGTTATTATTTAAAATTAAAACATGTATATGTAAAAGCAACAAAAGAAGTGACAGTAATGAATTAAAACATCACTTAAAGATTAAAAAATAGACCTCCCCCAAAATAATTTTGGTAGTGATAGTATTAAACAAGCTAATATAGGTAAATATATTTTTACATACATTTTATTAACTTAACATCGAAAATCTGAGTATGCCGCATGGGATAGTCTTTGAACATTTAAAAAAAAAAATGTTTATCTACACGAACGTAAACGTCCGAGTTAAGGAGCTAATGTCCATGTTGGAAGAAAATATTATTTGGTAGATTGAAGTTATTCAGGTTTATAAATGTAGTTTTTTTCTGTTCATGAGATTTAATTGGATATGATGTAATAATACTTTTATGAGGAAGACCTATTTTTTTCCGAGATTCATTTTCCAATTTTGGTCTAATTAGCATTTGGCACCACTTAAGACGAACAGCAGCACACATGTGACTGTGAAGGTTATGACAAATGGTATCAAAAACCATAAAGAACATACTTTGGCACCTGTGCTGTGACAACAAGCAAAGCAACTTCCGGCTTCAGTGTCGGGAAACTTAAAAAATAATAATTGAGAACGAGTAAGAATTAAAATGTACAACGTTATGATAATACTAGAACCAAATGATGCCAACTTTACATTTGTTTTTTAACACAAGGTAGTTTTAAAGTAGCTTAACAGTAACATAATTTCCCTTGAAATGTCGTTAAGACGATTTTTTTCATAATCGAAATCTGCAGTGAAAGTGTTTAATACCTTCACAATTTAACTTATTACTAGCATCTATCATTGTCGTATGTTTTACTTTGATAAAGATTATAGTATAACATACTGTATTAATATAAATACATGTATAGAAAATCAAAACGCCATGGAATTTTTAATACAAGATTTTTATACAAATTCAGTTCTGACATACTAAAAACATCAACAAACCTGCATATAAGCAGCTGCTGAGCCACCACGCACTCCGCTGCACGTGAAACCGATTAAACAGATGCAAAGTGGAAGTGTAACAAATTCACTTACACCCACCACTACAGAAAGGATAAGTTTTCCCCAGATCGTATGCGTCCATGGTTCTGTAAAAGATAACATTTTGTAAGATTGTATTATAATTTTAATCGTAGTCATATGAGACAATTGTTCACGAGATGCAGAGAACAGGGGCCGTATTCCAGTAGCTTCTTAAGTTTTTTTAACTTAAGAAGCTACTGGAATACGGCCCCAGATCACAAATATTTAATTTGTTTACCCACACATGAAATGATTATACGAATTACACCGACACATTAAATTGTTTATTTATTTCATTATTACTTTATGTTACATTATATTTCATCAAATGTTCGAACTTTGCTTAAGCCATATAACATAACGTTTTGTTTGACAAAATTAACATGATTTCAATTCATTACGAACATGTTGCTTACTCAGCTGTAGTTGCTTTATTTCCTGTTAAACATATTATTGTATTATTTACATAATTTATTTTCGATTGTTTACAAGGTCGAACTATGTATTGACGATGAGGTTATGAGGTCACATATGTTTAGGGACAAAAGTCTTAACAACGTAAAATAATCGAACATTTTCATTTCAATCTATCTAGTGGGAAAAAAATAAAGTTTTCGTTTATTTATATGTCCCGCTCATTCATTGATCGACAATGGAATGAAGTGTATTAATCAATACTTTTAATTCTAATTGTAACGATTATTTTCTGTTTTTAGTTGATAGCAATTTGAATTTGATTCCTATATCTCAACCGTTGTACTATTTAATGTACAAACGCACAATCCCGACCTTCGACACAGTTTGGGGCTGGTTTATCCCACGTGCTGTTTCCCGTTTTCATCACCGTGTTGCATTTGTCAGGTTCGTATCCTCCATCTCAGCTCACATTCTATCCCGCCATCCTTCACACTCTCAGACCAGTGGCCATGGGTTGAATTGCTCGTAGCTATATAAACAGTTCAGTGCAAAACATTAAAAATAAAATGTAATTATTTGATGAACGATAATTTTTATTATAAACATGTTTATTGAAAA
>VMBQ01015080.1:0-13112 GCA_007657795.1 Dreissena rostriformis | reverse complement strand
TCGTTGCCAAATGTGTAAATTGCAATAATATAAATAAATAGCATAAACTAAAGTCAATGCTATGCTATGGCAAAATGTTTTGTATTTATGACGCTACTTTCCAAAGTTGAAGAGGAGGGGGGGGGGAGATAACACATTTAATTTGAATTGGAAAATATTTATTGTTTCATGATTAATGAAAATAACATATTCTCATACCTAATTCATGCTTGCTATAAAACCGCTGAAACTAAGTTGTCATTCGCAACGGAGTTATAACAACCATTTATTAAGTCGTATGTGTCTATTCTTAAATGAATAATAAGCCATGCATACAATTTAACAAATATACACCTTATTTCTAAAACGTATTAAAACCTGTTGACTGAGTTTGAATTATAAATAATGTGTAACAGGATAAGAAGTAAACAAGCCAAGTATCTTAAACATTATAAAACATTGTTTAGAGTTAGTTGCTTGTTTAAATATGTATAAACCGTCACTATTTGTCAATGATGTTAAGTGCACAAACTTAGTAAATTTCTATTACATAAAGAAGCAGGAATTTGCAAATATTTTCACAAAGCATAAAACTAGGTTCGTTTTTACCATTTAACAAAGACAATCCCGTTTACTGAATAGCTCTTAGAACCAGTTTTCTTCTAAAATCCTCCTACTATGGGCATGGACTTAAAACATGCATTTCAATATCAATGTCATGTCCACATAATTGGCATTTTCTATACGAGTTTTCTAATTGTTCATATTGTCCAGTTTCCAGTCTTAATCGCGCAACTCCACGTCTAAATTTTGCTCATGACAAATCTAGATATTTATAAATACTTAAAACCTGAAAATATGTTTCTGTATCAAATAAATATGACAACACACAAATAATTCATCAATCCATTTATCTACGTGTTAACAGTTAACGTATGGTTATGGATTAAATTTAATAGTTCGATTCTGTGCAGATGTACATTAGCACTATCTGTTTCCGCTCCAGGGGAATAAAGTGGTTTTGTTATGATATGAAGATTATACGATACTAAATAATTGATATATGCAATATTCTACTCTCTGAAAAATACTCTTGATTTACTGGAAGACATGTTTTCCGTTAAAGACACTCGTTATGAAATTCTTGTCTCAAACAGTGAGTAGTGATAGGATTGTGGATCATTAAGAAATGTTATGTTTTACAATTGGAGACTACGGTAGAAAACTTGCGCGAAGGGTGGCTACGATCAACTTAAACTTTATTTCTGACATATCACATGACATACCTTGTTTACCTACATGCATTCAGCTTACAATGCTCTTTAAGAAAAGGGATACTCATAGGGATCCCTAAGTGCAAAATGCTGACTTAATGATTGCCTAAAGTTGAAGTTTACATTAAATTATGTAAGGATTGGAATGAGTAATGTGTGACTTGAAACACAGATAAAGGTGGCTTGTAAGTCTTTGTAAGTTCAACATTTTTAATCCTTGTATTGTATTTATAACTTTTCTCTTACCGACATGTAGCTTAAAAACCGCGGCGTTAAAATCCGAGTAAACTGATACCTTACCATGGCGCAAGTTTCCCGCTGTAGTCTAAAATCTTAAAACATAACAATGATTTCTTGGTGAACGTAAATGATTTCCTTGTATACAGGTCGAGAAAAAAATAACATATTAACTGAAAGCATGCATTTCGTCCATTGAATCAAGATGGTGTTTTTTTAGAGAGCATAGCATAGCATATCTCAATTATTGAGTATACTGTAACCTATATATGCAAACTCTCTACGCCATTCGCTCTTGCCGACAGGAGTCGAATCATTGTAAGTATAATTGGATGGGCATAATCCAATCGCTTTAAATATTATGATGGGAAAACTAACTGTTCTGCTTGCTGCTTTTGACACGTACCTTGTTATAGTCGACTTATTTATTCTTACGAGACACACGTAATACAATTTATCTGTCTAGTGCAATAACTGATTATGGAACATAAAAACAAATAAAATCTTGTCATAGCTTTAATTCTTAAATGCACAAAATTACTTATTGCTAATATTAATTTACATACAATTATTATCGCACCATCTGTATGCATGTTTTAGCATACATTGTAAATCAACCTTCATTTTTAGGAAGAATAACAACAGCATCTGCGGACGTGAATACTGATTAACATCATCTTGTCTAATTATGTTTGGTTTCTATTTTATTAAGATTCGTTTTTCAGGAATCAAAATACTTTAGGCAATGTGAAATAAATCAACCGTAGATCAGAATAATGCAAAAAAGCAACGACAAAAAAAAAACACTCAACAAAGTGTTAACAGGTTGATGAAAATTAAAAATGTGTTTGTTCTCTGAGCGAAGTACATTAAGCGCTATGGTATAACAATCATCAATGGAATATGTTCTTTGATTTGTTGTTAAATGAAACGTATTTTACTGTGAAAATAATTGAACATGAATTTATAACAGGCGATGTAACAGTACTTTAGTCCACTGAAAAAGGCTTGGTTAATGGGGGCCAATAAATGAAAGTAGTAGTTACCTGGTACAACGATGTCGTTTTTCAACATGGAACTCTTTAATTGAGATTTTGATTTGTTTGTTCTAAAGATATTATTCTGGAGGGAAATAGTAAAATTATATTACAATGTTTATAAACAATAAACAACAGACGGACTATTTAAGACACTTGTTCACAGTTTGGTAAAATGACAATTTAAAACAATGTAATTGATTAAAAAATAATGTATGCATTACATTCAAACAAACAATTTACCACTTATGACTAATGTCTGAAAAATATTTGTGTTTGTTCATTAACTGATAATCAGCAATCGAAATCGGAAAAATAAAAATATAATTAAGACTTTGTAAGCTTTTTATCAATATTTTACACAACACACGTGTATAAAGCCATATGTATTTAGCTACCATACATTTGCTAGTGACTGCGTGGTGCAGTGATAGTCTGAACGCTTTGCTTCTGGAGGTCACGAGCTCGAATCCAAGGGAAAAGAACATTAAACAAAAATATTTTCCTGGTATTAAAACTATTTAAAACGAGTCTAAAATATTACAGTTTTATTAATAAATTCATTTAAAAATTGTTATATAAAATCTTATGTACAAGTCCCTTTACCTTTACATGAAACATTAATAATACATAAACATTCCATTTCTTCAAGCGATTTAGATATATGTATGCTTAATGCAAATACAATTACAAGAAAAATAACATTGATTATAAGAAAATACACGAAATAAAACGTTCGGTTGTTAATATTTAGTTCATAAACAACGTAAAACGTATAAAATGACCGTACACATACACAATTAAAATAACTGAGCTCTCTATTAAAAATGTCATCACATGGCCACTTGATTAAACGAACTCGTAATCTAATTACTTGTCATTGTATGTATTATCTTTAAATTCTGATAGGCGCTAACCCAGTAAACGACGTTGTTCTTANTCTCAAGCCAGGATTCGAACCCGAATCCCTAACCACTTGTCAATGGCGTCGTGTACGTTTACGGCTCATTATTATTTCATAGTGTACGAGTTGTTAACGTTTAACAAGAAAATATACATATTCAATATTATTTCATCGTTTCAGGTAAGACTGGTTTATTTTTAATTTAATTGATTGGTTACGTATTACCATTAATATTTGTATAATCTTATGACAATATTCTTATTTCGGTCTTGTTTAAATTACTGTATTTTTTGTGACGCACATCATTTTGCATACGAAATTATGAGTTTGGAAACAATCGATCCAAACTATTTTACCTTTTCATTGAATGCTGTAAAATATATTCATTAAATTCGAATCCTTACAACTTATATTTATTTCGAGTGAATCCATAGTTTGCAATTCAATGAAACGGCATGAGCGTCATACCTCAAACAATAATAAAGTGTGAACTATATTTTATTCCGAGAACATTTATACTTCATGTCTGGCTGAAGTCTATTCGTAGAGCGTGAACTTCTGTATCGTGAAAACCATTGACACATGATATTGCGATATTTTAAACTATCGTGTGATATCACATAGTTTTATTGTTGACGGATGCGGATGCGTTTTATTATCTTGGGAGAAGATTGTTAACTGGCGGAAGTACCAAAGTATTTGTTAATACAATTATGTAAAACAATAATGATAAGTACTTGTCTTTTGTATTCACCAAACAAGCCTCAACAGAGAAAGTTTTAATCAGAATGTATTTACAAACTATACAATACGTCAATTTTACAAAGAACAATTTGAGCATTACATTTTCCGTTTAATAATGTGTTATTTGTATTTTTTTCTGACAAATATAACGTCACACGGAAAACCAACATCTATCTTTCGTTCGCTTTAACAAAATAACGATTTGTCTGTCAGTATCTTTGTCAACAAAATGTTTTGAGATACCAACTTATGACTTATCAATAGTACACTATCTGATCATCGTATCGAATGCCAATAAAAATGACAGCCTTAAAAGGCATTGTTTAAGGAATGCCCATCAACTCAATGTGATATAACAAATAATCTACTGATTCAAATAAAGTATCTATTTTGTTTTATCTATAATCATTTATCAAGGCAAAGTCAGGGACAAGACTACACTATCTAGCGCCTCGACACATTTGTATCAGGAATCGAACCCCACTTCCTTCCTAAAATCACCTCTACACCTGCAAACAAACCAAGCACACTTTTAAAATAGCTAGGACTTAAGCTTTCCTTAATGTAGGGACAACATAATAAAAATAAGTGGCTGTAAAATATATGTATATTTGGTTATTTGTTATTTGTAAGACTAAACGCTTAATTGATCTTGCTTCCGATCCAATTTCCGCCATGTTAATCCACACACTTCCTGAGTGTCATACCATGCCTTAGTTCTCAAGTACTACTCTGCAACAAAACAAAGAAAAATGGGGTCGAAGGGTTAGATTTTTTACAAAATGTAAATTTACGTAAGCCCTTTTAAATGTCCTATAAAAAAATGGTTGTCAAAGCTAGCAATACACCTGTTTGCGAATTGTGTTATTATGAATTCCTGTAAAACAGTCTTGTCACCATAAGCAACAGTTTTTAATTTTATAAACGATCATTAAAAGGACTAAAACTCTAATCTGACATTAATTAGTATTTACACACTCAAAATGGTGCTTACTTTTACACATGTGTTCGCTATTTAAGGGTGTTATGTAGACTTAAGGACATCTCCAGTCTTTGCGAATGACTACCTGAGATTTTCTTCTTGAAACATAGACTAATTTAAGTACACTCTTATTCTAGAAGAGGATTTCTATTTTTGCTATATCTTATGGCGTCTATTCATTATATATTATATAATTGTTATGCAAATCCATTATATGAACACCAGACATTTGAAAGAAATCATAATCTATTTACCTTTAAAGCACAAAAACATATGCATTATATGAAGAAATCTCTCACAAGCGAGAAGAAAATAAACGAATCTCAATAAACCGCTCGCGACGCAGTACTTTGGGTAAAACCATTTATCTTTGTATCTTTTGAAACTAATACATGCACAGAAACGCTTCTAAGGGGCCACATCACCAATAACAAGTACATAATAATATACCGGAGCCACAAACTGGTGATTAAAAGAGGTCGCAATCACTTTTGGACTACTTCGGAGCTGCTGAGCACAGGTTCGATTCGGATGACCCCAATAGATGACACCTGATCGTCTGAAGGAAGTTCCTTTTCTGTAAAAGAGTGACAATATCTTCAGAATGACCGGTGAGCAAGCTAATACACGCAAGCGAGAAACCGCTGCAAAGTCACATGCAAAACACTTCTATTGTTTTTGAAATGAACATGACGCGACCTCCTGGTCACGAACCTTCGTACGCGCGCACCAGGTAAAGCAATATATCATCAGCCTTATGTAAAGTATCCAGCAATTGTATGCGACTTTAAATGACAAATCAAATTCAACAAACACAAGTCAGATTGCAAAAAAGCCTTTAAAATCCACGAGAAATAATGTTCTCTGTGTTTTCAAGTAATATGTGATGTATTTCCACCACACGTTATTGTGTGTTCAACCAAAGCACCCGGATCCTTAACGCCACTTAAATACTATAAAATAAACATAAATAATGATCCAAATGCATTAATGCACCATTAAAACCCTCAAATGTCCATACATTTTGATAAACATATTCAATGGTATTTCATGACTAAGGGCAAACCTTCTCTATGTAATGAAGCTGTTTTTAAAGCGCCTTTGAACTTTGGACAAAAAGTTAGACAGATTAGACAAGAGTTGTGCACCATACACATTTTTGAAATCTTGAAATTCTTATGACTCTGCGACAAATTATTGAAGCAAAACATCCTTGTTCACTGCACACCTCTTAGTAGAAAAGCTTTCAAGTATAAAATGTTTTATTGAATTCTAGCAAGTAGTACAAACATATTTTGTTAAAGATAATGGGACAGAAAAAGATCAACTATGTTCATAAAACTGTCAGATATTGGTTGCAAATAAACATCATTCGAGTTTCGCTAGGTGTACAGTAGCTGTCAAAAACAACATGTTCACAAATTGTCATCAATGTTTTATTGTATTTAGTCTTGTTAAGGAGTTGTTTTAATCAACATAAATCGATGATTGAAGATATGTTTAAATGAAATTGGCATATTACATAAGCTTACATTGAAATAGCACAAATATGTCAAAATTGGTTTTGTATTATTGCACTTTTTTGAAAACAACAACTTTCTTAAACAAAGCTATGTTTTTATTTGTTTATAACTCACAAATTGAACAATTGAAATTGAGTTAATTGAAAACTTTAAACACATTTGAACAAATATTATCAAGCTGTTTCTGCAACTGTTTTAAATACTTGTAGCTCAAAGCATTATAACATATTTTACACACCCTACATCCACTAATTGACCATAAGGCTGCGTATCAGCCCTAAACATGCAATAAAGAATGTTACATACGCACATTGCTATACTGGTTTTACAAGAAAATACTATCAACAGCACATGACTTTCACATGTCAAAAACTCTTCATATCCCAAATATTAAATCGTACACTCTATATAAATCTGGCAAGTCCTATTATTTAACATTAATTCCTCTAACAAACATACAGATTTACATTTACATTAAAAACTTCACATATGGGTTTTAAGTAAAATGCTTTTAAAACACCTTTCATGGAAATTGTTTCCTTGGTTTCCACGGAAAAACATGTCAACTTCTCTCCCCTTTCTCCCTTGTATTTATTATATAAAAACAAATCAATCCGCAAAGTGTTAACAGTAAAATTGGCTTGATAGCGAATTTACTTTTTACAGCTATATGAACATTTTTGTATGAAGAAAACAATGTTGTTTATTTTAACACTTATAACATTATTTTTAATAAAAACAAAATCTATAATGTGTGTTTTTCTCTTTACATTTAAGACCTGTTGTTTTCAAATACCTTTTTTTAAATCATGTCCGATTAAATTGGAATAATAAATATGAATGTCATAGCATATTACGAATGAAACACAAATAATATCACTGTTAAAATGAATTTATCAGACCGGAACATGTTTGTTGCCATTGTTTTTAAAACATTCCTAACACTTTTATTGTTTTAATAATTGACCCTTAAAATCAGATTATGTTGCGTTGTTTTAAGGTTTGGCATGTAAAGGAATCTTTTTTTTCATACATACAAAACATAACAAAACCTCTGTGAAGCTAAAGAGTTCATCAATTAAGAAACACCAATAGCATGTCAAACGAAACAAAATTAGGCGAACGATGTTGTTAATTACTGTATGTGAATGAATACAAAATATATAATCAGTAATTTGATTAATTGCATCGAGTCAACCGCAATAGTGACGTATTTACTGAATATGTGGAATAATAGAGCAAATGATGTTAGTCACGACATAGAATCATGGCGATATTAGCATGTGTTGAACATTGTAGTAATGTAGTTTCCGTTGTGATTACAATATTAACTGAACAAATGTTCTAATTGGTCACTTGATAAATTGAAAAGAAACCAGGACAAATACCAATAGAGAACGGATGCCCCAACATTCCACTTTTGCACAAGCATGTAGTCTATCTCCAAACGTGGCTCTTGACCTCGAAGTTTGACCTTGAGGTTATGAGACGAGTAATACATTCGCTACCCAGATCCATCATGGTTATAACTTATTGTTAATTATTTTTAAATTGCATGATTTATGACAAAGTGTCAGCCCGGAACATGCTGTTCAATGACCAAAATTTACCATAAACGTCTAATTTTGACCTTGACTTCCGAGGAAGAGACAGGTTTTACACACACAATGCTGTCTTCTCGTGGTGGTCATTAGTGGGAAGATATTTTAAAATAGTATGACGAAAGACAAGGTTACAGTTCAACCAGCTGCTTTATGGCCAAATTCAACCATCTTACTCTAAGCGCGATCTTAACCTTTGATGTAAGGAGACAGTCTTTATTTGCGATACGTTGTCTTATGATGGTTTGATTCTGTGCAACGTTAATAAAGATTCCATCAATACATGTCAAAGTAATGGAAGATATAAAACTATTTCAAGCTTTATAATGGCTAAATGTGACCGTTGAGCACTAAGTGTGCACTTGACTATTTTACACGCGAGTTGTCGTCTTATGATGGTTTTCATTTGAGCCAATAATGTTCCAAATCCAACAATATATTGCAATGTTTTGGCTGAGACAGAAATTTTCAACCTGTTTTATGGCCAACTTTTTTTGCATTTGACCTCTAAGTATAACCTTGACCTTTGAGGTAGGGATGTTTTCAATGGATACGTCGACATATGATGGTCGCTTTTGTGACATGTTATTTCAAAATCCATCTAGTTATGGGAAATGGCTTTTATAGGAAATTGTGGACAGACAGATATAAAAACAAAAACATAGACGGACAGTTGGACTACTTTTAGCCAGCTTGTCCGAAATGGGGCATAAGAATGCATAAAAGCAATACCTTTCAATTAACACTGCATAATTATCAAAGCAACATTCATTACCAATTGTTTATATAAAGTGTGATAGAAATATATCATATGTCACGCGAGTTCTATTGCTATTATTATTGTATTAATACTATTGTATTTAGACTAACCCCTGAATTTGAAAGTCACAAAATAAACAAAATCAGCACCGATATATCTGAATGATAAACGCGGGAGCTGGCAAAGAAATCTGGCACCGCACTATTATACAAAATGACTTATGAATGCTATCCAAACTTGATGAAACTTGGTATACATGTTAATCTTAACAATATTTAGGCCAAGTTCGAATAAGGGTAAGATCAAATTCAAATATTAGTAAAGTGGGTTCTAAAATCGGGTCACTAAATCAAATCTTAGAAACGGATCTGAATTCACTGATTATGTTTAATCCAATTTATAATCATTTACACAAAACGATGGTAAGATACGGCACATTTGTTTGACAAAAATATCGCATAATTTTGTCGATCCAGTTAAAATACGAAAGTGAGGGGGACCATTTAGAATAGTTGTTGAGTGTAATGGATGACCGCGGCGAGTAGGACTCTATATTCGGTATTATTGCACACGTTTTACTTAGATTGTTAGGAAACATATCAATATTCGGTGAGTTTTTTCCACACAATTATGTTTTATTGTTCTAACTTTCAGTTACAAACAAAATGTATCATTTTGCAATAGAACTGATGAGAACAAAACATGTGACATTTATATTATAGCTAAGGAGTTTTAAGGTACATTTTTGCATACTGGTTCAAGTTACTTTAACATGTACAAAATAATTTAACAAAACAAGTCATATGCGTGCAATCAAACACAAATATAACAATAGATGTTTGATTAAATTAATGCCCATCCGCTTTTTCCAGCGTCAATATTGTTGGCAGCTGGTACGCATCATTGGACGTAACGGTTGTGGCGTCATCTACAAATAACAACGCACATGCTATTGCTTTACGGAAAAATGCGCGTATAATGTCAATTAGAGAGTAAGTCATATAATACAATTATTAGACAAAAGAGATTCATAGATACATCATCTGCGCCTTCTTCTAAATTTCTTTCTGCCAGTGAATATCAGATCATAATTTACAGCCCTCTAGTCAATAAGTGTTCAATATTAGCGTTAATACATTCCCTGAAATAACATTAGGAAAAAAACAGAAACGTGACAACCATCAAATTTATTTGATATCTGAAATAGAATCACAGAGACATTTATTACACTCGTCCACAGGCGATAAAGTTGAAGGTCTCAATAACCTCAACGGAAATACAAAATCAATCACATGAAAAGTATGAAAGCAAGTATCGGGCAAGCCATAAAGTTATTCACAGATGCTAAAGAATTAAAGTGCATGTAATATTAATCTTAGTGACAGCATTTAAAACAATTGTCTTGTAAAGGACAGTAGAAATAATTAAGAGATAACAGGGATAGTGTTAAATATTGGCGAAACATGTGTATTTTATAAGTTGATAAATAAAACCAGTTTTGGTATATGTTAAAGAGAAACAAAAAGAAGAAAATTAATGCATAACTTAGTGTGTTTTCCAGGCGAGCATAGGGGCATGGCGTAGGGAATCCTAAAAGGGCATTTTAACGCGCAGTTTATGCAAAAAAAGGGCAAAACGTTTCGCGAAAACCTGGTTTTGGGAGGACCATTTAAGCGCAATAGTGGCAGTTTCGGGCAAAACTTCAACACATATAAACAAACACACTTGAGTGTAATTGATGTATTAAACTTACTTTAGTTAATATGAATGTGTTTACCTTGCAATGTCTTACATTTCAGCTCCATACTGTTTCAGTAAACTGTACAGCATGACGAACTTAATAAAGCAATATATGCATATTAATCTGATTATACACTCAGATCCACTAACATATTAATTAAACCATGTTTGTCTTATTCCATTTTTTAACGATAGTCATGTTTAATGTTTGTCCTTTGCGAGGTAACTGAACGCCAATTTGCAAACACTTGTGTCCATGATATAAATTCACTGTGTAGATTATTTATACATATTTGTTATTGTATCTTAAATGTTTTATCCATCGTTAATAGACACATACATTTCATTAATTCCTACTATGTTGCCAATCGTTAATTCGATTGTTTGTTTTACATCTTTGCCGAGAATCACAATTTCTTATCTACATTGTCGCAATCTTGACACAATGACCTAAGCGACAGGTGCGCATATCAACGTAAAACATGGTAAAACATTTCGCGATTCGCATTTTGTTTAATCAGTTTACAGTTCAATAACTGTTGCAATAATAATTTATCTTAAAGGCCAAAACGACAAAGATTCAGTGTGTTTTATTTTAAATTACAGTAAAGGAAATGTCAATCTCAAATCAATCGCTATATAATTTTATCAAACTGAACTACGAAACTTTTAACCGTAATTAAAAGAGCTCAATGTTTCCTGCGCTTCAAAGTCTACATACAAAAATCATAACACACACACTTTCCATGCGGTTGGCGTGACGTG
The DNA here is from genome assembly GCA_007657795.1 of Dreissena rostriformis. Lineage (NCBI taxonomy): Eukaryota > Metazoa > Mollusca > Bivalvia > Myida > Dreissenidae > Dreissena > Dreissena rostriformis. The sequence continues at coordinate 1,566 of VMBQ01015080.1, read as the reverse complement.
TGCTGCATAATGTTCGTGCGCTTATTATCGGAACAAAGCATATATACATGACGATGTGCACTGTTTATTTGATGCTAGAATTTGTTTACGTTGCGTAAACATTAAAATCCATAAGTGTGTGTCTGATTACAAATTTAATTATGCTTATTTTAGAATTCAACAAAACAAATAATCTGTTTAAAAGCTTTACGTATAGAAATAAAGGTATTTAAATTACTGTATTATGCATAAAATGTACAATTACCACGAGTATTACACCCGGTTGCCACCATAAGACTCCTCTTAGTAACTGTCCACGATTTTGTCGTGGAAGAGTACACACTAGTGACCGATAAGGGTGCTTAGAATAACAAAGCCGTAAAATCTTTGAAATAATCGATTGATATTGACACTGGGTTATTCACGCATGACTAATACACAATCGTGTTGATCTTTACTGTCTTTGGAGCATACTCTGATACGCCCAATAAGTTTGGTCTAGAGGCAACTAAGATGTTTCAGAATGGCGGCGTGTCGTGGCGCCATGCAAAAGGGCATGGGGAAAACACTTATAAGTCTAATCAAAATCGTCACTTTGCTTCAAGCTAAGCGAATAACATCTGGCATATGAAAAGTTGGTATGTGCGCCCATAAGGGACCGATTTCTTGATTATCATTAACAACTAACTATTTGTTTTGCGCGCTTGCATCGAAAGCCGAAGCCTTTAAGTGGCGCTCTCTGTGTCGTTTCCTCGGAAGAATCAGTTCTTGGTGCTTTGGGACTTTGGAGAAAATCTCAGGAACGCTCTAAGACTAGGAATCGAACCCGCCTATTTCGATCACTGGGCGTTGTCAGTACAATCCACCGAACCGCTATTATCACCATGGCATCCACAGTTTAGTGACACAATTTTAGGATAAATGTATGACTTTAATTCTGCCTAAGAAGTAATGACCTTTCATTACTATACATTTCAGTATTTAAAGGCGTTGGCCTTGCTCTGTGCTTTAATTTGCCTTAACTAGTTCAAATTCTGGCTATAGTTTGCAAGTGCTTTGGCACTCTGATAAGGTAAAGGTTCGGGTTTATAGTATGATATTGTTACTGGTACATCTTTTGCCGACATTCACCATTTACCCCCGACCACTGGGATATGTACCGTTTACATTCATTCATTATTCTGTATCATTAAAGTTTATTATTATTGTAGTGTGTTTTATTCTAATCTAAATAATCTAATGATTAATACTTATTGCAGAATAATAATTGCCACTACACAAAAACTGAAGTAAACTTAATATATCTGATGACTCATTAGTTATGTTTTTTTTATAAAGACAGATTTTATTTTTATACCTCGACATTGATATTGACCTGATACCACGGCCCTAACTTTTTTTTTCTATCAGGTCAGTACATTTAGACACAAAAAGCAACAAACAATTCTCAATGCGTATTCACAAATATTAAGTTCAAGTGCTGATGACGACATTATTCACAAGTTAAACATCATACAACATATACATTCACGCCAAACATGTTGAAACGTAGCGATTATATTGTATAATTATCTCCACGCTTTAAAA
>VMBQ01015079.1:0-10125 GCA_007657795.1 Dreissena rostriformis | reverse complement strand
TAATCTTGATGAAATCTGGGTTGGGATTGTATTTGGGTCATCTGGGGTCAAAAACTAGGTCACTAGGTCAAACTAGGTCAAATAATAGAAAAACCTTGTGTAGACAATAGAGGTCACAGTTTTCATCCAATCTTTATGAAATTTGGTCAGAATGTTTATCTTGATGAAATCTGGGTTGGGATTGTATTTGGGTCATCTGGGGTCAAAAACTAGGTCACTAGGTCAAATAATAGAAAAACCTTGTGTAGATAATAGAGGTCACAGTTTTCATCCAATCTTTATGAAATTTGGTCAGAATGTTTATCTTAATAAAATCCGGGTTGGGATTGTATTTGGGTCATCTGGGGTCAAAAACTAGGTCACTATGTCAAATAATAGAAAAACCTTGTGAAGACAATAGAGGTCACAGGTTTGATCCAATCTTTATGAAATTTGTTCAGAATATGTCTCTTGATGTAATCTGGGTTTGGATTGTATTTGGGTCACCTGGGGTCAAAACCTAGGTCACTAGGTCAAATAATATAAAAACCTTGTGTAAATAATAAAGGTCACAGTTTTCATCCAATCTTTATGAAATTAAGTCAGAATGTTTATATTGATAAAATCTGGATTTGGATTGTATTTGGGTCATCTGGGGTCAGAATCTATGTCACTAGGTCAAATCATAGAAAAACCTTGTGTAGACCATAGAGGTCACAGTTTACATCAGATCTTAATGAAATATGGTCAGAATGTTTGTATTGTTAAAATCTGGTTGGGATCGAATTTTGGTCATTTAGGGTCAAAAACTAGGTCACTTGGTCAAAGTTTAAAAAAACTTGTGTAGACAGTAGAGGTCACAGTTTTCATCCAATCTTAATAAAATTTGGCCAGAATGTTAATCTATATGAAATCTGGTATAGGATTATATTTGGGTCATCTTGGGTCAAAAACTAGGTCACTAGGTAAAATCATAGAAAAACCTTGTGTAGACAATAGAGGTCATAGTTTCCATCAGATCTTTATAAAACTTTGTCAGAATGTTTATCTTGATGAAATCTGGATTGGGATTTATTTTGAGTCATCTGGGATCAGAAACTAGGTCACTAGGTCAAATCATAGAAAAACCTTTTGTAGACAATAGAGGTCATAGTTTTCATCTGATCTTAATGAAATATGGTCAGAGTGTTTATCTTGATAATATCTGATATTGGATCGTATATGGGTCATCTGGGGTCAAAAATAAGGTCACCGGGCCAACTGTAGTAAAACCTTGTGTAGATGAAAGAGGTCACAGTTTCCATCATGTCTTAATGAAATTTTGTCAGAATGTATTAATTGATGAAATCTGGCTTGGGATTGTATATGGGACATCTGAGGTCATAAAGAAGGTCATCTGGTCAAATCATAGTAAAACTTCCTGTAGACGATTGAGCTCACAGTTTATCAGATCTTTATGACATTTAGTCAGAATGTTTATCCTGATTGAATCTGGGGTTGGGACTATATAGTCAGGTGAGCGATTCAGGGCCATCATGGCCCTCTTGTTTCTTAAAGAGGAATATTTTTTTACAATGATACAATGTGTTACAAATTTCTATTTGTTAATAGTGTTTTTCTATATAATGGAAGTTTAACTACCATGTTCATGTTTTTGTTTGAGTTTATTTTACTTACTTTTCTATACATAAATTGAATACGCCAGCTTGACTATTCCATTTAAAACAATATAGTCAATAGTCAGTTAGAAGTACATGTAACCTTAATGTTTGGTGTTTGTTTTAGTTTAGATATTATTTGTGGGCATGTACTTTATATGGTTACTATTTTATTTCCTCTCACATTGCCCAACAATGAGTTGGCTAATGGATAAACAACTATAAGTTAAACATATCAGATAATGATCACCAATAAAAACATATTTGAACGCTTAGAGAATGAGAGACTGTATCCGGTATTTTGGCAGTTGGAAGATCTAATTGCTATTTGTGTCTCTTTAATATACCAGTCATGATATTTTAATCAATATAAACTAATAATTGTAAAAAAATACGGTATTTTCGAACTTTTCTTTTTTCGTCATTCGTGGTTTACAGTCCCTTTAAAATATGTTCTACCATATGTGGACCATAACTAAATTTAAGTCAGTCTACACATGTTTTGTTTCTTTTATTCACTTACAAATATATAACCAAATGAGTCAATATTGAAAATATACATTTTCTTCAAATATCGAGAAGCTTCAATTGTAATGGAAATACAAATATTATTGTTTAATAACAATGACATTATTTACACAATGTGCTACAGTGCAAACTGTTCATAAACTGTGAATAAAGCAGGTTCATGATGGTATGTCATAACATTTATTAGCATGTATTATTACATATGAATATCCCTTACATCAAGGTATGTGTCAACTGATGTATGTACCAAATAAGGTATCAACAATTTCATTTGTAAAAGATACATATTTACAAAAATGTTATCTGTCTATAAAACTATCACAAAGTGACATACTGCTTAACTTCAAGAAATTCTGCCGTGATTTAAAAAAGGGGATTGATATTTTTAGCAAAAGACATTTGTATGATATGGCATGCATCGAGAAAATTGTAAATCTTTACCACTGAGTGCTGTAACATTATTTATTTTTTTAAATATAATTCTTGAACTCCATATTGGTATTGCAAACTTATTTTGTTTACTCCATTTTCACTTCATGCATCACACGCTATCACGTTTATAGATAATATACGCTTAATACTAGTTATAGTAAAAAATAGTAATCATTAAACCACTTTCTTTCAACCCTGGATTTTGATCGGTCAGATGTCCTTTAGGAACTATAGTTTGTTGTATTCTTATAATTTGTTGTCTGTGTCTTTAAATATCATCCTCCCCGTCCATGTGGGGTTTGAGCGGCCTGATGGCGTTCCCTGTACAGCAGCAGCACACCTTGGTGAGGATGTACACCTGCGGGATGGTGGCGAGCGCGAACAGCAGCCAGTGCACGCACGTGAGCACGAGCGCGTAGAACTTCAGGACCTTTTTGCACTGAGCCTCTGTGGCGCTTTTGAACGTCTCGAAGTTCCATATGCTGCCTGTTTGAAGCAGAAAATTACATGATTAGGACAAGCAAAGTTTCTTACATCTAATATCTCTAAAATAATAGGCCAAAAAAGTGTGTTTCAACTAAACTCAAAAGGTGGTCAGCAGATCTTCTTTGTTTATGTTTTGTTTTTTATCGTGCAAAAATATTTTCTACTTTAAAAAAGGATATTTATTGTCAGACATTGTCCAGAGCTCTATTCAACATTGTTTCTTTAGAAGTCGAAAGTAAATTGTTCAATATGATCGAATGTAGCAAAATCGAAAACTAACCCTCAAAATACCCCAAAAAATAAGGATATTTGTGTTGTGTTCTGAGAAAACTGGGCATAATCCTTGTGCGTAAATAGTCATCCAAGATTAGCCTGTGCAGTCCGCACAAGCTAATCAGGGACGACAATGTCCGCTTTTATGGAATTTTTCGTTTAAATGATGTCTCTTCTTAGCGAAAATCCAGTTTAGGCGGAAAGTGTCGTCCCTGATTAGCCTGTGCGGACTGCAGAGGCTAATCTGGGACGACACTTTAGGCACATGCATTATGCCCAGTTTTCTCAGAACGCGACTCATATGCACAAAATAAGTGTAGGTCGGTTAGTGGAAATAACAATCTTTTCTTACGCCTTATTTAATTATTCGTCTATTCTACATAGCTCTTTACGCAAAATGAATACAAGAAAATAAGAGGTGTATTAGACGGACTCATAAACGTATTTTTGTTACGTGTTTTTCTGCTTGTGCGTTTCGGTCAATACCATTTGTCTTATCGAACATTTAAGAAGACTCGCTCGTGTTTTAATTAACATCAAAAGTATCACGCCGCTTCAAATATGCTGTTTCATATAACCTATTATGGATATTTGCATTTAAATAAAAACTACACTGTATACGAGAGCTTTGAAAATCGAACACTTTATATGGCCCCATATTTAACCACTTAAACCGAGTGTTGCTGTTAAGACAATGATTTTTACCGCCAAAATCGGGATCATTGACACGCAATATTGTTATTGAACGCTATTAGCCAGACGAAGAAGGCGTGATAAGGGGCCACTGGTTCGGCCAGCATGACACCAAAGTTTGGGTCCTTTATCGTGATATTAAAAATATAAATGAGCCTCGTTTTGTGAAAATTGAGCTTAATGCATGTGCATAAAGTGTCGTCCCAGATTAGCCTTAGCATTCCGCACAGGCTTATCATGGATGGCACTTGCCGCTTTTATGAAATTTTTCGCTTAAAGGAAGTCTCTTCTTAACGAAAATCCAGTCTAGGTGGTAAGTGTTGCCCCGGATTAGCAAGTTTGCACTCAAATTTTAATTTTGGACGACACAACGCATATGCCTATTTATACCTACCCGCTATGAGCCAGGCCAAGAAGGCGAGATACAGGGCTATGGACAGGGCCCGCCAGCACGTGACCCCGAAATAGGGGTCCTTGACCGCCTTTATGAAGGGCAGGAGCAGAAATGGGCTGAGGGCGCTAATTATCATCCAGTAGGGCACCAGGGGCTGGTAGCTGCATTCGTTGCGCCAGTAGATACCTGCCAGTCATATTCATAATTGAGCCTTGCTCTGTGAAAACGGGGTTTAATGCATGTGCGTAAAGTGTCGTCCCAGATTAACCGGTGCAGTCTGCACAGGCTAACAAGGTACGATACTTTCTGCTTAAACTAGATTTTCGCTAAGAAGAGACTTTCTTTAAACGAAATATACCATACAAGCGGAAAGTGTCGTCCCTGATAAGCATTTGCGAACTGCACAGGCTAATCTGGGGCGACACTTTATCCACATTCATTAAGCCCGGTTTTCCCAGAGCGCTGCTCAAATGAAATAAATTTATGGCATTTCAGAGTAGTCCTGACACTTACCGAAAAAGACGTTACACACGGCCAGGGCGATCAGCAGAATTATTGGCACGTAGTATATCACTGTAATAAGGACTGAAAATAGAAAATATCACAGATATCAGTAAATTCGTATGATACAAGTATTGGATATGTGGTCCGCCTAGCGACCGGGAGGTCAAATATTCGATCCCACTGTGGATGCGTTTTTAAAATCTCCCCAAAGACACCCAAGTACTGGTTCTAACCAGAAAACGGACTCGAGGGCGTTTCAATAAGCCTTCGGCTTTCGATGCAAACTTAAACTAATATTTTTGATCTGAGGTACCAGAATATGTCAATAACTGCACAATTTAATTACATAAGTACAACATAACAATAAAATATACAACTGAAAAATTTAAAGCGTCTGTCAATTGTTTTAATTATTTTTTAATTCAATTGCGTTTTGAAGCGTAAATAAATTAAGAAAAAAAAAAATAATAAGAAAAAAGTCATATGTCACGTCAAAAAATGAGACGCCATATGACGTCATAAAGACAACGTCGTTGCCAACGACTACAAAGATTGCTGTCAACAGCATTTTCTGCAGCTCTTAAAAGACGAAATAAATATATGAGAAACCACGGCTTTTCTAAGACTAAAGTCATGCTGATACATGCACCAATATAGGTAAGTGCATCTTTTATTTCAATCTGTATATCGGATGATGTGGTAGCTTAGAACCATGCACATTGTGCATGCCTTGAAGTCCAGGAAAGCGTAGATCTATTAAAACAAATATTACATTCAATTTTATTATATTCTATTGTATTATGCAAAATTAAGTATTTGATTGTCGATTTTAGAAAATAGGTCACTGACAGCATTTATTTGTATCTTATATTTAATAGTAAATCGTTAAAGATTTCAACGGCAAAAATGTTGTGTATTTGTGTTGCTTATTTAAAAATACTTTAAGCATGTGTTGAACATTTTTTTTTGCTATTATCGATTAAAGGTTAATGTTTGCACTGTGTTTAATTACATACATAAAGATTGATTTAACAAATTACAACAACACTAAAGAAGTCAAGACGCTAATTATTAGTTATTATTTGTTGATGATTTTTTAAATGTGGAACGCGCTCTGTGGAAAGGGGGTTTAATGCATGTGCGTAAAGTGTCGTCCCAGATTAGCCTGTGCAAACCGCACACGCTAATCAGGGACGACACTTTCCGCGTCAATGAAATTTTTCGTTTAAAGAAAATCTCTTAATAGCAAAAATCCAGTTTAGGCGGAAAGAGTCGTCCCTGATTAGCCTGTGCGGACATTGTACTCACATTGATAATTGGGCCTCGCTCTGTGTAAGGGGGGTTTAATGCATGTGCGTAAAGTGTCGTCAATGATAAGCCTGTGCAATACGCACAGGCTAATCAATGACGACACTTTCCGCTTTTATTGTATTTTTCGTTTACAGGAAGACCCTTTTTGACGCAAATACAGCTTAGGCGAAAAGTGTCGACCCTGATTAGCCTGTGCGGACCTCTATCCCGTATGCTCCTGCTCGTTCAAAGAGTGTTTACGACACTTTACGCACATNTCACAAATAATAATAATAAAAATATAAAAAGCAAAAATAGCCTCGGCATTTTCTATGGACAAACATTTGAAAGTGGAATAATGCAATTTTATCAGTTTAATGACAGTTAAGGTTATCGATGATAACATTAAATGCACTTTTCAAAACAAGCATACATTTATATATTTGTTAAAGTAGCTTTTTTCCAAAGAGTCTTTTAAAAAATACCTAAAGTAGAAAAGTAAATAAATGTTTTCTACTTGTGAACACTGATGTGTAACTTTGTCCACTTGGGCTATTGGCCTTCTGAATATAATTTGATATTAACTATACAATGAAAAATATGTATTCTTATTAAAGTTCTAGTCGATTCATTGAGTGGTATAATTCTCTATAATGTTAGCACACTACCCGTACACAAATAGTTATCTTTGTTTTAATCACATTCTTACTAAAAAATAAATTAAAGGAAAACGAACCTCCAGAAACACTTAAAGAAGGGGCATTATTGTAAACACCCGCTACCAATTTAATTAATTGCAAATGATCATTGACTATACAATACAATATGATAAAACGATACGCCATTTAACATGAAAAGTATTTTTTATAAGAAAGTATGATACGTGAAAATGACGTTATATTTTCGGTTTTGATTAACGAGCAATTAGATATAACACAAATTTTGACCCAATTAAATGGATTGATTTTACACATTAGATGAACACTAAGTCCTCAAACGGGTAGTCTAAATTCCCAAAGAGTTTTTACCATATGTATAATACACTGTCATTTAATGTTAATCTTCATAAACAAAACAGTGTCCCGAATGTACCTAAATACAAATAGTTAACGTCATAATATCCGCATAATAGCGTATCTACGGTGATACGGTAAAAATATAATTGCAATAAAAATCGGGCACAAAACCTCTGTTCTTCGTCATTCTAAATGCACAAACTTCACTGTTCAATCTGAACACAAATTAGAGATGTATTACCATGCCCGGCAGCTGTGTCGGACTGATTTGTTTTTCTATTCTCATCTCCAAGGCTGAACATGTCGCCAATTTCCACTGTGTTGACGGTGTTCGATTTCTAACACTGTGATTTGATTCACCGCTTTCGTCACTAGTATGGTCAGTATTCGTTATGTCGTTTCTTTCTTCACTTAGATGCTGGGAAGAGAATAGTCCTAGTCCTAGCTCCCTATCTCTTTTCATTTTCTGCATGAAATTACTTATCTTCAACGCCGTGACCCAGTTGTGTTCCGGACTTGTTTTACCTTCTGACTGGAGTGTTTCATTTACCTCTTTGATGTCGACTCCGGATTTATGTATTTCTTTCATAACTTCGCTTGTTTGGTTCTTGTCTAGATGGTACAACTTTGACAAGCGTTCTTGCAGTTCTTTCACATGGTCCAAGTGGGATTTCCGTGAAGCTCTGAGGGCCGGATTCTTCAATATCGAATAAGCAGTTTGCCAGCGGATTCTAGCTCGAACATATGCCCGTGCCTTCTCTTTGCTATTTTCTACAATGTACGCAACGATAATATGTATTATTTCAAAATATCTATACGTCATTGTGTCATATCGCAATAAATAAAGGAACATTTTATTAACTATTAAGTTGGTTATAAATACAGCTGCGTCGTTTTATATGTTTAATGATCAAGTAATACTTCAATAAAACAGACATGTTGGCATCGTCTTTTTTGTAAAAGAATTTAAAACGTGCATGAAGGAATCATTCATCGTTGTATATTGTAGTCCAGAAAATACCGTCGGTCTTTCATTAACAAAGTATAGTTTCGTAAGACGTGAGAAATACAAAATACTTATCGCGCACAGAAAGAACCAATTTGTACCAAACCTGAGTTCTCTGGATCAGTATTCGGCACATCTCTTTTCTTCTTCCCCGCCATTAATATCCGTACGAACATTAGCATAACTGGATGCGTGTGTGAACATTCCACGTGCAAAAAACCAACATAGGCAGCGAATCCTGAAACAATTTTATTATCAAAAACATGTACTTGCCTCAGTCACATTTTGTTCTAAACTATCTGCAGGAAATAAACCTTACTCCGATATGCGATATATATTGAAAGTTAATTAGTGAGTCATATATATAAATAGGCAAACTGCTATGGATTTGAACATAATATAGATATAATCTGTCAAACTTGATATCGGTAATGTACTTACACCACTGAACAAGAATTAAAAAATGAACTTAATTCAGAAATAAGATATAACTGCACCATCACATGAGTAAGAAAATAAATTAGCCTCGTTCTGAGAAAAGGGGATTTAATATCTGTGCGTAAAGTGAAGTCTCCGTTTAGCCTGTGATGTCCGCACAGGCTTATCAGGGACGACACTTCCCGCTTTGAATGTATTTTTTTGTTCAAAGGAAGACACTTCTTGACGAAAATCCAGCTTAGACGAAAAGTGTTGTCCCGGATAAGCCTGTGCTGACAGTACAGGCTTATCTGGGACGACATTTTACGAACATGCATTAAACCCCAATTTTCCACAGAGCGAGGCTCAAATGTTAACACTCAGACCTGGATCCATCATCTGGAATCTCCTGGGGAGGGCGCTGTTGTCGAGACGGGGAAGGAAGATGGCGCCGATAACGATGGACTTGATGATGCGGAGGAGGCACGAAAGGAACCCGATGAAGATGTTGTAGAATAGCATGAAGAACGAAAAGCTGAACAAAGCGCGTCTGAAAGTAATTGGAGATAGTCTGTTAAAAAGAGCACGGATTATACTGAGCGTCTGAAATTATTTTTTCTGTAAATATGTTGTAGAAGAAAACAAAAAACAAATGGAAAACACTGAAAAAGAGCACAAGCAACAAAATGTTAAGTTAACATGTTGTATTTTGAACAATATACTGGGCAATAAATAATGTGTGTCTGAATGTAAATTATATGCAAAACGCGCATGAAATATAAGTGCGGTTTTAAAAAAGAAAATTTATTAAGACAATACAGCAATGATGGCCATTGCGTGCATGCAACCCTATGGTGAGACCAACTGGCGTAGATATAAAACAAACCAGAACATGGAACAGAGCTGGTATTAACCGAACTTGTAAGCTTATGTGTGTAAATGATCATTGGGAATGAAAAGCTGAATAGTAAGTGTCTGTTCTTTTATTTAATGTAAAGTTGTTTGAAGAAGATGGAGTATAAAAAGCTAAACAACAAGCACTTACTAGTTCAGTTCAAATATTGTTTATAACTGAGTAATTGAACAGAATGTTCAACCTTTTGAGATCAACCTTTCTGAAACTTACAAAAAAAAATATGCATAGAGGTACACAATGTATCAACCTGCAAAAATGATAGATGGGAAAACAAACCACTTTGATTAAGAATGTTGATAACATATATATGTACTATACCATAGACAAAAAGAACGCATGTATTCACCGATTGTCCATTGCCAAGAACAGCCCCCGTCCTTGCAAGAAGAAAAAATTTGCGGACAATTTCTGTACCAGCATAAGGATAATTGTCATCATAATGGCTGGCCTGAAAATAAAATAAAGCCATATTTATTTAGAAGATTTGAGGGACAACATAAAAACCGATTCAAACTCTAATGTTAACATATCTT
>VMBQ01015078.1:0-13732 GCA_007657795.1 Dreissena rostriformis | reverse complement strand
AGATCAGAACAGAACAGACAGTTCATTAGACTTAAACATAAGTACATCGTCTTTAATGCATATAATCCTAAATAAAGTAATGACACTGGTTACCAAAATTGCAACTTTGCATTTGTAAATTAACGCACTGTTAATTCGCAGTTTTAAGTATCAAATTCAACTCCATCCACAGCAACACGTTCTATTTGTTTGAAGGCAACGCCTCGTTTGATTGTCGTGACAAGCGTCGTGCAGCACAAAGCTAATTCAATCGTTTATTGTAAACAATGCCAATAACGGTAAAGGGAAAGTAGACACATTAACAAAAAACAACATATCATTAAGATTGCTTTATTTTAATGTATGAGATCCTGCATCCGTCATTTACCCACTTTATTACTGTCACACTAGGTGTCTGCATTAGATAGAGGTGAATTGATGAACAGACTCACAGTTTGCAAACAGTAATACATTTTTTTGTGAGATCTATTTATAGGTAGTTTTGTATAATAAAAAAAAACACAAACAAACGTTGTGGAGTTAATTTTGTAAAGGAAATTATAGAATCCCAACGATTTGTATCAATCATCATCTTTATTACAGCCCCCACCACTACGCACACATATGTCCAATCATGTGATGTCTCAAATGGTAACACACAGCTCAACGACAATCAAGGCGGCACCACACTATGCGTTAAAGTTCACAACGATTGGGGAACGTGGGTCTATGCAAGAGCACAATGTCGTTATGAAGGTGGGGACCTGGTCGTTTTAGATTCATGGCAGAAACTCCACCTGATGCAAACCGAGCTGACACGTATGGGGCTGGCAGGTAGATTGCAACAATATCTTTCTGTTTAGTCCTTTCGATTTAAAAGTATTATTTATGTAAGTGTTTTGTTGTTGTTGTTGTTTTGTCAAAACAGCATTGTATCTTATGTAAAATGTCCAAGTCTGCTTCTTGGAAAATTCGTGTTAATGATGTTATAATTTAGATAAAATGCCTCCTTTAACACTATTTCGAATATAAGACGAATATCAGCAGCATCATCGCGATCTTTGGAGTACAGATATCATCAATGCGACTATTGGAGAATCACGTGTGTAATAATGGGATTATGTACATTTAGATGGCGCCATTCTGTGGATAGGTGCCTACGATTGGCTTCTAACTGGTCACTTCTTCTGGGTAAACGGACATCAGGTTGATGATATAACCAACGGCTGGGCACCTGGTAAACCGCAAGGTTACGGTCAACAATGCGTCTCGGTAAATCACGCAGGTGGCTATACACTGCACGACAACTACTGTGCGTTTTCGCACAAATTCATATGCCAACATGTGTAGGGGCTCTAACGACAACCAACTGGGTTCTTTTAATCTGGCAAATAAATTTGCTGAATATTGATATTCAGTAAAAGAATATTCGTTTTTGTTTACTTTGTTGACATGCATTCATTAATAAACGAGACACAGATGTGCATATGTATTCGCCATTCGTCGCCACTTGTATAGTTGTTAGACATAGATGCACTTTCGTATTTGTGTATTACACAAGGACATTGATAAATTAAAAGCAGTCATGTGGTAATTCATGCACATGTAAAAGTGTGTGGACGAAAGCCATAGTTATAAATTATACCAAGAACTACTAGACTGTCACTATAGCTTGAAGATAAAAAATAGTAAAGGTGGTTTAATGAATGTGCGTAAAGTGTCGTCCCAGATTTACCCGCACAAGCTTATCAGGGGCGAAACTGTCCGCCTAATCTAGATTTTTGCTAAGAAGAGTCTTCCTTTAAACTAAAAATATCACACAAGCGGAAAGTGTTGTCCCTGATAAGCCTGTGTGGAATAGGCGCATACCAATAATGCGAATTGAACTATTTAATGATCAGTGTTTGAAGCATTTTTAAACTAAGAGAAGTAGTTAAAACGTGTATGTTTGCCATAGAATAGCGCTTCAGACATATTCGCTCACGCTAATTATGTTACCATTTTGTATTATTACATTTCGGGAAAAAAATCCAACATGATAAAAAATTTCGCATTTGAATTGCTTAATTTACTTTACTCTATTTAAATCGTGTTCAAGTGATAAAAAACCAATTTTAAAGTTGGTTTGTTCACGTGTTAACTCAATTATAATATAAATGTTTTAATCGTACCGTTATATAAATACAGAAAGGTCGCGGTTCCGTAATACATATGGTGTCCGCCTAGCGATATTAAGGACCCTGGATTTGATCCCCAACTTGAGAGCGTTCTTGTTGTCTTCTTTCAATGTGCCTAGTACTGGTTCTACCCACGAAACAGATTCGAGCTTGTCCCAGGAAGGTAATGGCCTACGATGCAAATCGAACGAGCATACACATGTTTAAACGAAGAACGCAGTACCGGATAATTCATTAAGGTAAATATAGTTAATTTGGTAGCGAGCTGTAGGTTCATTAATCTGGAATCACGTTAAAAACCACGGCCCAACATTGTGAGTTCGTAGACTATTACATTCCTTATCGGCGTTGCATGTTCTATTGTTGTAACTCACTTTAACTTAAAGATAAATATAGCCTATTATTACGCAATCAAAATAGACACTGCGATGGTCTGAAAAGGTCATCTGAATTCAACAGAATGATATAAAATCCTATTTTATAACTTAAAGGGAGATCATGTATATGTTGAAAAGTTTTAGCGTGTGAATACACATGTGTGGTTGCCGTTATCCGTAACATATATGGTAATATTATGTATTTTCAAAAAACGGTATACATACATTAATTTCTACAATTAACAAATAAGTTGAGTGATATCATGCAAATTTCGCACCAGATAGTGATACAAAGGGCTGTCCGATTAGCGCAGCGGTTCAATTCCAAATACCGACATTTGTTTGTGGCCACAGTATCAGACAGCCAGTGTGTAGTCTCATTACATTAAATCGTGTTTTGATGGTCATGTTTACAAACGTCAATAAAACATGGATAAAAGCATGATAATTATTTAAGAGCGTCTAAGATAACGACAGCGTTTTAAACTCAATTACGCGAAAATTTATTCGTTTTAAACTGGAATCAAACACATAAGGCATTTGCACTTTATATCATAGCGCTAAATAAAACATTAACATGTCTTGTTTTTAGTTTTGAGCGTAATTAATTTGTTCATTACCCTTATTTACTTTCAAATACTTCTTAAGCAGAGAGAGATTAGGCGCATGATTACAAAAGGCAATAACACTCCCCTGTTTTACAACACAACATGGCGGAGTAAGCTGCGTTTTTTTCTTTATAAAATATATTCTATAAATGTTCTTAAATCATTACTATAGTAAGAGAAATGTTGCGGTTATTCTGATCCCGCAAGATAAATGTATTGGCCTCCATACTCTAGCGTGTGTTTTACAATATCGCTGCCATATGCGCGGTGCAAAACAATCCCCCAAACGGACTGATCGAACCTTTGACATTCGCCTTACACTTCGCCCTGCTGCGTACAGTACCTATACGGTAGATATCCATCCTTCGGGATCATACAGTCCGGCAGGAGAGCGCACGCAACCCATGGCTTAAGTATACTTTTTATCACAAAATGTGTTGTCCGAGCTATTATAAAGCCGTTTTGAATTTCCGTCAAGATGCTGTTAGTACACGGCTGTTTATTAAAGTGGGCAAATGTCCCCGGCAGTGTTCTTCGAGCAATGGCGCTTTCTTTTTTCACGCAGATGATATCCTTTTGCCGAGCATCATTGAATAGTTGCGATATGTTGGCTTGTTTAAATCGTATGGACTTGTCCATCCATACAGCAAACGGATACTCTTTCAATGCCATCTAGAACAAAAAACAAGGATCTGAATTTAACTCATTAAGAATAAGTCTATACACGTTAATTGTATTTTTAATAAAATCAAGAGCAACCACTCGTTAAGAATTAGAATATAAGTTATCAGTTACAAATGTACAATATGCAAAACTACTTAAATCACACGAAATGCATTGGTTAATAAAGAATAATATCAAACATTAGATAGCACCATAATTGCTAATGGCGTGAAGGCATAGCCAATCAATATATTCACGTGCTCCAGAAACTGGTTGAATAGAAATTGTCAATATTCGCAGTTACAGACAGCCTTTATCTGAAATAGAACAAACGGATAAGTTTTCGTTATAAAAACACATTTGGCATTATATTCTAAATGACCACAGTGTCAATAACAGAGAGGCATTTCACTTTACAGTTAAAGTCTTGCAAACAAAAAACAGACAAAATGATGAAAAGTTTTCACATTTCCGCATTTATTTACCAATTTACCAATTCTACAAATATGTAAATAAATCAATTGTTCCGGAGTTTCACTGTGCAGAAAAGATTTGTTTGCAAAAACTGGCTTAACTTTATATAATTAATGAACAACATTCCTTTTTAGCTCAACTTTTCAAATACAAATCAAGACTATCTACTATCCCTAGCTAGTTTATATTAAATGGTTTCCTCCCACAATCAAGGTTTTTATTTCGTACGTGAATATTTTCCAAATTAAAAAGTCTATAAAACTTGATAGGAACAACTACTGTATGTGTCCGGTGACATTTTTTTGTTAATTCATTATACAGGTTCTTACAATCGATTACATAGCAAAAAATAATTGTATGCTTTTCGGTGGTTTAAAGAGAAATATCAGTGAATTAAAACTGCTAATTCACTATTTCAAACAGTAAAAAAAAAAGTGAAAATAATCGATAATTTTCACTGTTTTACTGTAAAATGACGTCGTTTGTTTTGACGTAATGACGTCATTAGTACATAAGAATTCTCCAATTAAACTCTGTTTCAATGTAAATACACGATGAAAATAGCATACAATAAAAAGAAAATGTGTTGGAGCCACTCGTCAAAGTATTATTTTATTTGATCACTCGTGAATTAAAATCGATATTCCACCGAAGCCAACAAATATCCCCTATAAGTTCACGTTGATGCATACATTGTGATTATCATACAGTAACGGAACTAATTGCAAGAAACAAAGAAGTCAAAGGACCAATGAACGCCTTACCTTATTTTGTTCGACACTGTGCAGACCCAAGTCATAAAAAAACAGTTTTATGTTGGGTTTCACTTTTCTCAAACAGAGTTCAAATTTGCAAACAACCCTATCTTCTCAGGAAAATGGGTAGACGATGCAGCCGTTACTATCACTGGTTCTGTGTCATGTGCAAGTTTGTAAACGTCGGGTTTATCGTCAAACAATTCTAAATAAACAAACAAAAATATGCGATTACATTATAATGTTACTTTGTTTTATTTTTATTTTTATTTCGATAAACTCTTTCAGAATAAACCGTTCATATGAGGGTTACAGGTACAATGAGTCATTTTATACATTTTTTTCTCACTTTTTCATCCTAAAAATAATATCAAAATACTGCTGCGGTATTCGAAGCAGACCCGTTTGTTTAAAAGCCTCATTTACTACTACTCAGCCACTTCAACGATTGACTCGTGTTATGGGTATGCCGCATGTCATTAATTGAAAATTATTATTTCTAACCAGTAACCGTGACTGTGTACAATTGTAAACATAGCAAATTGAACCGCGGGAAATTAAGAAAACTCTGACAGTTTAGAAAAAAAGGACTGTGCAAAGGTTTATTTGGCGAAGCATTGTTCGTTTTATAACATTTATGCAATCACATCTTTTGTTTTGTTTTCGCGCTGTAATGCATATAAACTTGATCAGTCTCGAAGCTCATACTACACACTTGCTGCAAGTATTGAATGTTAAGTAGAAATACATTTAGAACAACTTAGGATTTTAATTTAACACTATTGAAAAGTGATACCCAACGATTTACTTACGCGGCATTGTATGTATGTCACTGCTGTCAACCTTCAAGATATATCACTTCTTGATTTACCACAATCAACTAGTTTTAAATCTATCTATACGGTTTATTTAAGAACGTGAAAGGGAAAACACGCTTTAAATTAACATTAAGGCAGGTCAAAAGAGTCTAGAATAAGGGTGAATTATCAAGCTGAATGGGACACGCGGATCTCAGTAAAAAAATAATTATCATTTCAACAAAGCATCATTGTGATGTGACGAATTCCACCAGTTTTATGACATATTTAGACGCTGTGTAGTAGATACACTTAACATTAAAACACAAAAACTGTTCAATGAATCACTCGGCGAATCACCGCATGTAAAGACGCGGCGTAACTCCGCGAATCGATGCCGAGGCAGAAACANGGAGTAAGCTGCGTTTTTTTCTTTATAAAATATATTCTATAAATGTTCTTAAATCATTACTATAGTAAGAGAAATGTTGCGGTTATTCTGATCCCGCAAGATAAATGTATTGGCCTCCATACTCTAGCGTGTGTTTTACAATATCGCTGCCATATGCGCGGTGCAAAACAATCCCCCAAACGGACTGATCGAACCTTTGACATTCGCCTTACACTTCGCCCTGCTGCGTACAGTACCTATACGGTAGATATCCATCCTTCGGGATCATACAGTCCGGCAGGAGAGCGCACGCAACCCATGGCTTAAGTATACTTTTTATCACAAAATGTGTTGTCCGAGCTATTATAAAGCCGTTTTGAATTTCCGTCAAGATGCTGTTAGTACACGGCTGTTTATTAAAGTGGGCAAATGTCCCCGGCAGTGTTCTTCGAGCAATGGCGCTTTCTTTTTTCACGCAGATGATATCCTTTTGCCGAGCATCATTGAATAGTTGCGATATGTTGGCTTGTTTAAATCGTATGGACTTGTCCATCCATACAGCAAACGGATACTCTTTCAATGCCATCTAGAACAAAAAACAAGGATCTGAATTTAACTCATTAAGAATAAGTCTATACACGTTAATTGTATTTTTAATAAAATCAAGAGCAAACACTCGTTAAGAATTAGAATATAAGTTATCAGTTACAAATGTACAATATGCAAAACTACTTAAATCACACGAAATGCATTGGTTAATAAAGAATAATATCAAACATTAGATAGCACCATAATTGCTAATGGCGTGAAGGCATAGCCAATCAATATATTCACGTGCTCCAGAAACTGGTTGAATAGAAATTGTCAATATTCGCAGTTACAGACAGCCTTTATCTGAAATAGAACAAACGGATAAGTTTTCGTTATAAAAACACATTTGGCATTATATTCTAAATGACCACAGTGTCAATAACAGAGAGGCATTCACTTTACAGTTAAAGTCTTGCAAACAAAAAACAGGCAAAATGATGAAAAGTTTGCACATTTCCTCATTTATTTACCAATTTACCAATTCTAAAAATATGTCTATAAAAGTCTATAAAACTTGACAGGAACAACTACTGTATGTGTCCGGTGACATTTTTTTGTTAATTCATTATACAGGTTCTTACAATCGATTACATAGCAAAAAATAATTGTATGCTTTCCGGTGGTTTAAAGAGAAATATCAGTGATTTAAAACTGCTAATTCACTGTTTCAAACAGTGAAGCATGACAGTGAAAATTATCGATAATTCTCAATGTTTTACAGTGAAATGACGTCGTTTGTTTTGACGTAATGACGTCATTAGTCCATAAGAATTCTAGAATTAAACGCTGTTTCAATGTTAATACACGATGAAAACAGCATACAATAAAAAGAAAATGTGTTGGTGCCACTCGTCAAAATATTATTTTATATGATCACTCGTGAATTAAAATCGATATTCCACCGAAGCCAACAAATATCCTCTATAAGTTCTCGTTGATGCATAAATTGTGATTATAATACAGTAACGGAACATATTGCAAGAAACAAAGAAATCAAATGACCAATGAACGCCTTACCTTATTTTGTTCGACGCTGTGCAGACCCAAGTCTTTAAAAAAAAACAGTTTTATGTTGGGTTTAACTTTTCTCAAACAGAGTTCAAATTTGCAAACAACCCTATCGTCTCAGGAAAATGGTAAGACGATGCAGCCGTTACGATCACTGGTTCTGTGTCATTTGCAAGGTCGTAAACGTCGGGTTTATCGTCAAACAAATCTAAATAAACAAACAAAAGATGCGATTACATTATAATGTTACTTTGTTTTATTTTTATTTTGATTTCGATAAACTTTTCAGAATAAACCGTTAATATGAGGGTTACAGGTACAATGTGTCATTTTATACATTTTCTTCTCACTTTTACATCCTAAAAATAAAATCAAAATAATGTTGCGGTATTCGCAGCAGACCCGTTCGTTTAAAAGCCTCATTTACTACTACTCAGCCACTTCAACGACTGACTTGTGTTATGGGTATGCCGCATGTCATAAATTTATTAAATTATTATTTCTAACCAGTAACCGTGACTGTGTAAAGTTATAAACAAAGCAAATTCAACCGCGGGAAATTAAGCAAACTCTGACAGTTGAGAAAAAAATGGACTGAGCAAAGGTTTATATGGCAAAGCATTGTACGTTTTATAACATTTATGCAATCACATATTTTGTTTTGTTTTCGCGCTGTAATGCTTATAAACTTGATCAGTCTCGCAGCTCATACGTACACTTGCTGCAAGAATTGAATATTAAGTAGAAATACATTTAGAAAAACTTACGATTTTAATTTAACACTATTGAAATGTGATCCCAACGATTTTCTTAAGCGGCATTGTATGTATGTTACTGCTGTCAACATTCAAGATATATCACTTCTTGATTTACCGCAATCAACTAGTTTTATATCTAGCTATACGGTTTATGTAAGAAAGTGAAAGGGAAAACTAGCCTCAAATTAACATTAAGGCAGGTAAAAAGAGACTAGAATAAGGGTGAATTATCAAGCTGAATGGAACACGCGGATCTCAATAAAAATTAATTATCATTTCAACAAAGCATCATTGTGATGTGACGAATTCCACCCGTTTTATGACATATTTAGACGCTGTGTCGTAGATACACTTAATATTAAAACACTAAAACTGTTCTATATAACATAACTTGTTTCTTGTATTTGATTGACATACATGAACCAGACGCATGTGGTAATGGCACATGTTATGAAGTCGCCTTTGCGTAGTGGATATGGTATCCGCCTTAAATATACATGTACAAATATAACAACTGTTATAACTGTTTCGACAAAGCATAGTAAAAACAACTGACCAAAATCTATAAAATGCACATTCATAATGCATAGCTTACTGATTCATTATAAGTTACTGCACAAAATCGTGTATTTATATACAAGTTTTTCAAACGAAAAGCTTAATTTACAATACTGCAATACAATATCGCAAGTAAGGTAGACCACAATGAATAAATAGTGCAGAATAATATTTAAACACAATATGTATATAATTAGATTTAACAATGTATACGATTTCAACAACTAAAAATATGGATTGGGGTACGGAACTGCTTTTTAATTATAATAATGTGTTATCAATACGTGTAACTTAGTTAATAACAGGGCTGTTCATTAAATCCTATACATATAGATAATTGTTGTCAGTATACAAAGCAGACTGAGTATTCTGGCGTCCTGACGGCTGATGAATATTTAGCATTCTTAACCTACCACACAGCGATTTAGTTTTTGTGCTTATACAACAACATACATTTGCACATTACTGTAACGGAGGCATTTCCATATAAAATGGAAATCCACAAACCTGTGTTGTATTTTAAGTTAGTCCAAATAAGTAACAATATATAGACACAAATTAAGACGGTAATAGTTTTATACCAAATTATTTGTCGTTCACTGCATACGAATATTTATAACACATTTAGTAATATACATGTTCATGGTATTCAGACATCCTAGAGCATGTCTAATTGGATGACAGTAAATTGAAAAATCTTTTCTTTGAAATGCCCAAAATCCTCGGCCAGAGTAAAAGTTTCTGAATATTTTTTCAACAAAACCCACTTTCGTTAACGGTGTACGTACGCACTTGACGTCTATGGTATTACTAAGTGATATGATGTACGAAACTGCATAATCAAGGACATTGAAACTAAATTGCAACAGCGAAGAGTCAACGCCTGGCATCCTGTACGTCTGACAGTTCGTAATACTCGTGAACGGTATCATAGTTGTCAGCAGCCCTGAAAATAGGTTAGCAACATTTCCGTGCATTACAACGCGATAGTTTTTGTAAGCCACGAAAATGAAACGAAGGCGATTGAAACGTAGTATTAGTAGTAGTAATATTAGTTATAGTAGTAGTAAACGCAAACGAAGTAGTTGTAAATGTATTAGAACAAAAAGGTAATATATTACCTTTTCGATGGATCTGCAAATACCAAAACAAAATATTTTAAGTTGAACATTATTTTACAACCATTTCAATAATGTGATTTTATTAAACAAACACCTTAAATATGAACAAGGAGTATTTTGACATTTAATAATAAACGAATCCTTACTAACTTGCAGATTGTTGAACAAATACATTCATATTAACATTGGATCATGAATCATCAAATATGGCTTTAATATGTGCTTTCAAAGGGACTTACCCAAGTCACAATATTGCATGTTGGCGTTCGTTTCGGAACCAATTTCATAGCTTACGTTCATGAAATGTGTGGGTTCTTGATGCCTGAAATGTGAAAATATGAGAAGTGAAAACATGCATGTTGGGAGTATATGCACACACATAAAACTATACATGTCTTGCTTTTAAATAAATATTACAAGTGCTTACACAAATTGTGTTTGTATAAACTGCACGTACATACGCCTAATTAAACCAAAATTTAAAGTTGCCTTGCTTATTGTTTAATAAGTTAAACTATAAAATACAATTTGTCTCAATGCTTGTAAATACAAAATTAAAGTGATGAGAGCAAAACATACGTTTTGGTATCGGCTGAAATGTAAAAACGATACACACTTACTACGATTTACAAACATCTGATATAGAAAATAGTATATGAACACATATAATACATTTATGTAAATGAATTGAAATACTAATACATAACTAGTATAGCAGTTACGATTGGTATGTGTATGTATGGTGCTTAGTTTGATATTTAAACAACAATTAAATATAACACATACTTGAGTTGTTGAAAAAGGCGGCCTTACCAATTGCACGTTCTTCAAATAAACAGCGGATCCGATACTTTCGCATTAGTACAACGACCGTCACTATCAAACTCAGAGCAACCAGTGTTCCGACAACAACAGCTATGAGTGCAACGTTGTCTGTCCTTGTTCCTTAACAAGAATCAACTTGTTTATAAATTTTCAGTTAATGTCTTGAAGTGTTCGTTTTGTATAGCGTATTAAGTATGTACTTACTTTGTTTTTACAATAACAGCGATTTGTAATGTGTTATTTTTCAATTCCTGATTTACAACTGCTTATTAAGTTCATGAATCGTATTTATGTGAGACACACATACAGGTATTGGCTATTCTTACTTATTCAAAGAATGACATCTAAAAAGGTATTAAGGTAATATATGTGCAGAGTCTATGTTCGCACCAATTAAGCATACTAATTATTTTATTTCTCGTCTTAATCTGCTTAGATGATTGAGTAATATCGCACTATGTTGTATCTACACATTAATTGCACAACACATGCGCAAAAGTATTCTTCGTATAAGTAACTTGTTTGATAATGTCAAAATGACAGTTCTCCAACTTTTTGTCACTAATAAAAAAAAGAACACTCTACAGCAGTGAGCGAAATATCACTTATGACTTAGAGTCATAATACGAATACAGTGTATATAATATATGTTGTTGTTAATTTGAAAAATGTGGACTTGTTTCAACATCGGAGTTAGTACATAGTAACACTCTGGGGATATGATATTTTTTTTTAAATATTAAGACATTGTATTATAAGTTTACCTGCTGAATCAAAGTCTAATGAGGTTGTTTCTTTTTCACTATCTGAAATCACACAAGGACAACACTGGTTGCTTCGCATACAATATCAAATTCTTGTACAGGCTCTACAACTGGTAAGGTATACTAAAGTATATAGAAACGTATATGTTTTATGACAGTGTAATCATGGTAGCTGAGAATACAAAAGTTGGAGCAAAATCAAAATTTTGTCAGAAACGACGGGATTCGTTCAAATGTATCTGACACAAGAAATGTCATGAGAGTTTGATTAGGGATTTTTTACAATCATGCTTATATAAAACTGAACACTCAAAACAAGGTTACTCCAAGTTTACCAGTGCATAAATACAGGTTTTTGCTTATATTATCACTGCATTTTAATTTATGGAAATTCACAATCGTTTCATTCAAACCCGTGTTTGCTACAATGTGCCCTGGTTACCAAATGTTTTACACTGAACACAAAGTACAAAGAATGTTAGCAAATCCAAAGCTACTTATTGAATCGAAGCTTAACATGCAAACAGATTTCACTTTTGCAGAATGTAAGGAAAATAAATTTAAATAAAACAAATAAAACAGCACTAAGTTTTATAATGCAGCGTACATGGTTTAATTTTGTTTTATCCTTGTATTTGTTTGAACTCACACAGAAATGAAAACATGGAATATAATAATGCTTATCAAGACAGAGAATAATACTTACACACATTGATGTAGACATTTTTAATAGTTGTCTCAAAAAGAATGGAAGGTGAACTAGTAGCACTTATATAGCATTGGAATTGAAGAGGATTGTTGGTCGTTTGGGTGGAGTCTTGATCCGTCATGTTGTACGTGATACTGTCTGTTTTCTCAAACTGACAACCAGTGGGTACCAATTGACCCACCTCATGTTCGCCCGTGTTTTGAATGTAGGAAGCCAACCCGCTACCAGCCACAATGTTGCTCTTCCTCCATAAGATCACCCCGTTGTTATGGGTTCCAAGAAATGCCTTGCAGGTCAGTTTTACCTCTTGACCGATCTAAAATTGAGCTAACGAGGTGGTATCAAGTCCAGTGTTGAGGATTTCATTCATCGCAAATGATGATGACTTGTTGTATGCTTTCAACTTTATTCTGAAAGGAAGGACTTAAAAGACCAACATAAAAACATGCACGCATGCAGCTGGAGCAAACAACAGAAAAGCATTGTATGGCACAGTAATATGAAGAGTAGGTAGACTAGAGATACATAAGAAATTATATATTCACATCTCATCGGAAAAAAGCCATACAATTGCAATTGTGTAGAAGCAGGGATGGAAGTTAGGGGATGGCGGTGCAGAGATTAAAATCATTAATCTAGGTCCGGCATCTCTGACACAGTTAAATCGGAAAAACGAATTGTACCTCAGTGTTTCTATGGCAGTTTTGAGGCCGATATTCGGCTTAATTCCCCACAAGAAAAAGAATATTGTTTTCCCCGATTAAAAAAAAATCCAGTCTAGAAGTTACAAACAAAAAAAGGAAATGAACCTTTTTTACAATTATAGTTTGCGATCGGGTCCGTTTTTACAGCCTGTTTAGGTATCAGGAAACCCCCTGCATACATACATGTGCATTCATATAATAAATATCATAACATATACAAGTGTGAATTTGTATTTTCCTAAAAAAGACGCTTTTTTGGCTTTGGACGGGCTCATTGAAAATCGATATTCCTAACAACTGAATTAAAACACGCATGTAAGTTTAATTTGTGTATCTAACACATACAAATAATTACCTGTAACAGTCAGATTTCTGCTCTCATGGGCAACATCCTGTTCATAACTTGAACCCACAGTAAAACCATAGGACAGCGTACACTTGAACGCGTGTTGATCATTACAGCTCAGAGTGTT
>VMBQ01015077.1:0-10188 GCA_007657795.1 Dreissena rostriformis | reverse complement strand
TCCAATTTGTCTGACACAGGCTAGTCTAACTTGTCTGACGCAGGCTAGTCCAACGTGTCAGCATTTGCACCACAGTATTGAAAATCGCTGCGAACGTCACAATTTACATCGTTTTCCACTGTTATTATCGAGCTTCCTAATTATTTAAACATTTTCTTCGGCATTTGCAAATTGTTGTTGTTGTTTCCCATATTGCAATGATTATCAGCGAGGTTTGCCGATTGAGAAAATGTAGCTAACTCAATCGGACTCTCTCGGTCTTTTAGGTAGGTAGCCATTGTAATGTTTTTGTTCATGGTATGATAACTTAGACGAGCTGCTGAAGCAGCATCGTCAAAAACCAAATTATAAAGGAGCGCATGCACGCATGCTGATTAATTTATTTGTAAATTTGCCTTCTTTAACAGCAACACTCTCCGATTGATGCGCGCAATAATTTCAACATTGTCAAATTTTGCTGAAAAATGCCATTACTCCGGTTTGGTCAAGAACACAAACGAACAAAATACCCAGATGCGCCAGTTGACATGCTGATTAAGTTATGTATTACGTTTTATCACTCTATCAGCTAAACCTTTCAAATTATGCATGACACTAGTTAATTAATATCTTTTGCAGGGGTGGCGAAATCTCAAAAAACTATACTTGTCCACGGACAACAATTTAGGAAATTTAACTTGTCCGTTGCTGAACTACACTTGTCCGTTAAACTTAATGTTTATATAAATTATAAACGCATTTATTGTTATACCTACACATGTACCATTCTTATCAGATAAAATAGTGGCCAGTTTCTTAGAAAACTGATGATGGCAACGGTGTAATCCTCGTGGAAATTGTGCATTTCATGCGTAATATTGTCAAAACATTTTTTCATCACGTTAAGCGTTTTAACAAAGACTCGTTGAATTAATTACACACAACTGTAAACGTTTTGTTTTATTCTCAAATGAGCATAAGTTAATGTGTAATCCGACAAACACTTCTGAATTTTAATGACAGCCATTTCCATATGCAACGTAACTATCCGGCAATGCTCGAATTTGTATGAAATAACATGAGAAAAAAATGATGCTAGAATTTAGCCAACATTTGGTATGGGAAGGTATAAAACCCGGAAATGTCCGGAAAACCCGGAATTCTTTTAGGTAAAACCCGGAAAAGGTAAAAATGGTTATAAATGCATTATTATTCGTCCGATATGAATTATAATGGTACCGTTGGAAAGAAGAGCCTCCAAAGCTTCTAACGATGTAAACATATTGTATGGCAGGGTCGGGGTCGGTCTGTAAATCGCGGTCAAAGTCGGTCTACTTTTAGTTTTTTTTTCGCACACAAAAAATGCCTAATGGAAAACCCGGAAAAGGTAAAAGTGGTTCTAAAAACAGTTTTATTAATTCGATATTAATTATAATGGTACCTTTGTAAAGAGGATCCTGATAAGTGCCTACGAATGATTTTGATTTATATATTATATTGAGGGTAAATAGTATATATGATGGCTTTTGTTGTCGTGAGAGCAATAAGGAAAAGACAGCGGGTGGTTTGACTATTTTCCCTCATGATCTTATTTCTGGAGTTAACTTATTATTTTATTAAAAACATGCGACGTTGTTTTTGTTTCATTTCATTGTGCCTTAGAAAGTTACAGTTATGTTGCTCTGGTGAACATACAACCATTGAGTAGTTGAATAGTTTAATCAAATTAAGCGTATTCTCTTTTATTGTAGTTTGATTGAAATTGTCATGCAATTAGGTTAATTAGTGTTTTGCTTTTGAAGGTTTTTTTTTTTTTTGGCAAAGTGTGTGTCGTGTTTTTTGTCCTGTGTCTAATTAAATTGCAATTGGCCACATGCCTAAAATGACCGGCCTTGTTTTGACGATACAATAATTTCCTGCAGATGCAACTTGATATTAACGTTATTTATAATTGATATTGGACTCGAATCTGTTAGTTCATCCATAATACACAATTATTAAACAGCGTACATTCATCAGCATAATTCGCTAAACGTAATATGAAGCGATGTATCTTATTAGAATTTTCAAAACCCTATTGTGTGTGTTTCCAAAATAATCGTACATTATGATAGTATGACGATATTTTGTACAATTATCCTGACAGACGCGTTAACTAATTATATTTGCGTAAATTACTTGTATTGCCCTCTTTTCGTTATTATTGATGAAAACACGGAGCTTCATATCACGTTCGGTTATCTCTAGCGCCACCTCTGTTTGGAGTTGTATTATTTATTGAGTCAACTATACTTCCAAGATGGTACTTGTAACCGATAGTAAAAATGAAGATAAGTAAGTTTATATGTCTTCGACGATATCACAAGTCCCTTAAATGTAACATGTGGAAAACAGCAATTAAGATTAAAGAAACCTCAGCTAATGTAATTTACGTCATGCACAACACGTGTAAAACATTGCCCAATTACCGGGGTCTTTGTGCCGATGTCGTTTGAACCGATAACGAACACAACAACCTGTAATGATGGTTTAATGTACAATGAACAGGATTTGATGTGAATAAAAGATAATATATCCCTTTTCCGTATATACAAGAGAAATTGAGAAAAATAAGTTTCAGTCTCGTGAAAATGTGACATTTTATGTCGTGGGGACAAAGCAGGATGAAGATCCTTATCGCGCATGCATACCACCGCTTTAGTTTTACATGAAATTGGTGGGGTTATCACAGGGGAGGGGCGGAGGCGGGCACAAATCTTGACCAAAGCGTGACCAAACGATCGTTATTTGGGCATTCATAACGTTGAATATAAGTGACACGAGTGTGGTGCTTTATGAAAATTTCGGTTTGGGGGACTCAAAAAATGTATTTGAAAATCCTAACAAGTATTATCAAAGTACGGAATCCGGATAGTGCCATTAATAATCTCGTCCTCCTTTCATTACGGGCGATAGAACAAGTAATATCAAGAAACATGATGGTTATAATGACGTTTCTATGGTGTTTATTTTTTTTCAATAACAAATATGTTTCACTATGAGTTGTGTATTGGCTGCAGCGAATCTACCGTGTATCTCATTTCTGGAGAAGATCCTATCAGCAGCTAGGCCAGTGTTGACCAATTCACAATGAATTAACTAATAAGGATCTTGTGTATTCATTTTTGATACAGTGTATTCATGGCTCAAATCTCATTATTGCTGGTATGACACACCGTACTTTGTACGACTAAACAATGCAAATGAAAATAAATCCAGAAACAGAAACTTAAGTGAAATGGCGAGTTGATACGGATTAAACTGTATATAGTTCAATATAAGTATTTACAAATATACACAATCGATCTTTAAAAAAATAACATGTTTTTTTTTTAAATTCCGTAGTATTGTTCTGATATTCTAGATGTGTTTAGAAGATCATCATATTTGCCAAACATTTACAGGGATATTTTTATGATATAATAGAATAACATTATCACTTACAAGCGGGTTTTTAAATTGCCTCGATCAAAATTACATTCTCAACCTTATTCAACATATAAATTATTGTGTTCTTTATTAATTAGGAAACATACATGCATTCCTAAATGAAAACTTTATTTTTAATATACATTCTGTTTTTGACGGTAATAGCCGTTTTACTGAGACAGTGAATTGTTAGCATGAATTAGCTTTACACATAAGTATATAGCCTCTGTATGGGGGAATTAGGTAGAGTCCGACAGATTCCTGTACAATTGAGGTTAATAGAGGCAAATATTACAAGGGCCATAACTTCCTAAATAATAGGCAATATATAACTTCCGGCATTAACGTACAACTGCATGTCGCCCTGAAGAATGTCCATGAGTTTAAATGAAAATCCATTGAAATTATAAGAGGAGATGCGTTCACAAGAAATTATTCTTATACTAAGTATATTGAAAAAATAATCCAAGGGTCATTATTTCAGTTTAACGGTAAGCGATATTTAAATTTCCGAATAAAAGACGGGAGAGCTTATGTCCGCCCCTATGAAATTGACGGGAGGGTTTTTATCCGGATGCCTTATATCCCTATTATATGCATGTAAAGTGATAATGTCGAAAGAAAAGCGTGTTGCACGAAAATCGACTTTAAATACTCCAAACTAAATTTTAGGGTCGGCAAGAAAAAAAAAACTTAGGGTCGGGTTACCGGAAACAATTTTACGCTTTAAAACTGTACCTTTAAAACAGAAAATGTCATAATTTGGTAGGGAAATCAAACAACTTATACCAACCTACAGCGCACATCTGATATTGAAAAAATACTTTTGCATATTTTAGGAACGTCATAAATTTTCCTTCACAACGATATTATTTTAATTCAAGTCGGTAGAAAATATTGCTTTTATAATTACTTTTATCTTTTCCGAATTTTACGCAAAACATAATTAGGCATTAGAAATCATAAAACTTTACCAACTTTGGACGCTAACAAGAGTGCTAATTTGATATTGTAAAACATTATTGTTGCATGTTTTACAAACCTTAGAGGGCCTCTCTACTAGGATACCATTATAATTAATATGGAAAAAATAATATAGCTTTTATAATCACTTAAACATAGGTTTTCCTTAAATGTCGGTATCTCTGTTTTTTGTATTATATATTGTGAAATGCGCATTTTTCAGCTGATTCGTTTGATATAATTATCATGACGCTATGTTAAAAAATTAAAATTTTATTAAGAAAACATGTACATCACATGCGCAATTTTCTGGATGGACGGACTTTTTGACGTTACGTCATAGCATATTTTGATAATAACATGAATATAATATTGACACATCATTTAAATGTTATTAACCTATACAATTACAACTATTAATGTAACACTTGATCAATATCAAATTTCGTATTTTGCATGGTTTGTTTTTGAATACACGTTTAAAAACAACAAATAAAATAAGTTGTAAATAAAATAAGTTTAACACAAGACAAACACATACCATATCTCCAGGTTAATTTCAAAACTGTGTTGACTGCCATTACTACGAAAGTACAAGTTTTTAAATGAAATAACGAAATCAATCCTGAACTTCTTCCATTTAGCTTTTGTTTTGACATTTTTATTATCTTATATTTATTCAAACCAAGTTATACATGAACAGCACATTCGTCTTTAAATACTACTTGTATGTATACGCTGCCCTGTATCTTTTTGAGTTACAGTATTTAAAAGTATTTTTTTAAATAATAGACTTGCAAAACCAGCATAGTTGTTGATAACCTGTCATCAGGCTAACGGAGTTCACATTTTGCAAATGCATTTTGTGTTTTGACCTTTTTGGTCAGTCATCCTGGTTATTCACAATATCATGAGACGTTTATGACACAAAGGTTGCATTATATCAAACCATTCAGAACAGTAGTATTATGTTATAACGTATTGGGTTGTTGGTTACATGGTTAACACGTACTACAGTATTTTTAAAATGGTATCAACGCCATTGATAAGAAATGAAGCATTAGGAAGACTAGCAAGCACTGATTAACAAAGTATAAAAATGAAGTGTCTTGAAACATTACACGTGTTTATATTTGCGTACACAACCGGATTTATAAGCGGGATATTGTGAGTAAAACGCCGAAATATATTGCTGACATAATTATTTTGTTTACCGAATATCTCCGCTCAATATTTACGCCATTGCTTTCGGATTGGCCAAACGCGTCCAATTTTGTTGTATCATATGATCAATTGTTCAAGTTATCTCCTTTGTGAGGGAAAACTATTTTGTTCCTGTTTACGTGTTATTTGGTGTTTTATCTCAACATAATCTTCCGGTCTTTACATCCATGTCAGTTGGATTTGAATGAATTTTCTTCCTGTCCAATTGTGTCGTATCATATGATCAATTGTTCAAGTTTTCTTCTTTGTCAGGGAAAACCATTTTTTCCTGTTTACGTGTTATTTGGTGTTTTATCTCAACATAATATTCCGGTCTTTACATCCATGTCAGTTGAATTTGAATGAACTGTCTTCCTGTCTTTTTTAGTTTCGGGTTTGAATTATAAAATTGGAAAACCAATCAAGCACACGCGAGTAAGTTGTACTTCAGGAAGTAGTGTTATTTTGCTTTAAATGTATAATATTGCTTCATAAGCTCACCTGAAAATATGTCATGATGTTATAAGTCAGTCGTAATTGTATGTAGTGAGATCTACCATTCAACTCGGTTAAAACCACAGCGGTGTTTTAAAACAGTATTTCAATATATAATTTTATTTTTTTCAGATGAAATAAGCCAGGAAATTTAATGTTCAAATTATACATTATATATATGTTTTTTATATATAACTATGACTATTTTACCGTCTTTGTTCAACTTTAATATAAATTGTAGTTGATTCAAACGGAACACTTCCCCCAATCAACGGAACTGTTCGTAATCCAACTCGGCTTTCGGCTTTTCACGTCCCAACGTCCCGACGTTTGTGAGTCTAGAAATTTAGTTAGGTAGGAGCGATGTGACACACTCTGGGTTTTCCGGGCATTTCCGGGTTTTATACCTCCCCTTTGGTATTAATAATGCATTTTAAAATTTAAGACGAACGTTCAACATTTAGGTACGGAATGAACGAGCAAACCAGTCTGTACACTGCCTATTAAACAGACGGGCCGAATGTTGAAAATGCGGCATGCTCCCAGCGATTTTTTTTTTGTCCAATTGGGAAAAGTACCCGTACCGGTCCAATTGGGAAAAATTGAGTCGTGAAAACCTGAAAATTGGGAAAAATCGAGTCGTGAAAACCTCAAATTGGGAAATTGGTGTATTTGATTGTTTGCTCCCAAATACCTTAAAATTGATAACTAAGTGTTTTCAAGCTGTCAATTTTATATTTACCTAGGTTGAAGCCATAGAGCTGCATAGGGAAACTAACTAAATGTTGCATTTTCAAAAAAACATAAAAAAAAATGTTTACCTTACATTGGGGATTTTTTGACAGCAATTGGGAAATGTGTAGTTTTTTCGTTATTGGGAAAGTGCCGTTTACCGGTACTTTATAAAGAAGGAAAAAAATCGCTGGCTCCTGGTCTCTTATCATGCTTATAGAATAAGCGAGACCACTGTGCAGGAGAGTGCCCATATTTTGGCTTGATTGCTCCGCAAATACCACTGACAATGTTATCGCGTGTCAACATCCGGTTTTGTAAAACTTAATAACGGCTTTAATACAATCTATTCTTTTGTATTTCTCAACCCGACTGGTTGTCCACGGACAACTTAATTGAAAAAAATCAGTTGCCCGGACAAGCAAATGTACGACTCGGGCAACTCGGACATTTGATTTCGCCACCCCTGTCTTTTGAAAGGGTCCATAGCTCCAGTTAAGTTGAACTAATCTAAAATAAAGTTGCGCAATGTCGCATGCTGAATGTTGGTAAAGTTTCATCCTTATAGCAGCACTTCTTTCCGAATTATACGCGACACAAAAATCCTACGTAAGGACGGATGGACAGATAGACAATGGCAAATGTCTATGATTTCCTCTGAAAAGAGCGGCATTAAAACGACTTCCTCTAAAACCCATGTCCGTCGTTTGCTCTAACTAGTCTAAATATACTCACCAGTTATCAACGTGGCCAGCCACCATGCGCAGATCGCCATTACCTTGTGTGAAAAACAACAACATTAATTTAAGGATGAAAATAAAATTTGGTTGCGTTCTTTCAATTATGAACGCAAAGGTCAACTTGGCAATACCATGGCTGGCGCTACCTTTGCTACTTTTTCGTTATAGTTCATATTGCAGTGACCAGAACATTCACATATAATTCTTTTATGAAGGAGTGTTATATTATGAATCGCCTTTAAAATTAACAAGCGATACAAACATTAATGTACTTTTATCAAAATCACTCGGTAGATACATGTATATAAAGTCGAACGTCTATTCACAATTTATATCGCCGAGAAAACGCAAAACAACCAACAAACGGTATCACTATTCGTAAAATATTACCTCATAGATAAACTGCAGCATAAGTATCTAGGCGGACTTTAATACTAACGTATATTCATTAAACTTATTATAATGGATGGTTAATAGCAATACCGATAAACGAGTAAGAAACAAATAAGGATATCTTACACGTCCAAATATAATTTCCATAAACATACATATGTTGTTTCTTGAATGCACCTCTTTGTTATGGTGAATTTAAAGCGAAAATATTAAGATTTGTAAATACCGCCGTTCCTCCGATAAGCGTTTTGATTGGTCGGCTATACATATCGGATTCGCTTGGCAACCTCATTTACAGCCGCCAGGTTATCTATATCAGAGGTTAACCCCACACCAAATGGTATAATGGTAATACATCCGTACTCTCCGAAAAGCGTAACTCCGTTAACCTAAGGCCTATTGAACAATATTACCAGAGTCGTATCGGGTGATTTGATAGACAGCTCTAATTTCAGTCGTTTACTCAAAACTAGGTTACCAATAACATGGCCGCCGCATCGACTAATAATGTATAAGTTATAAGTGTGTTATGACCTTCACTCGACATCGTATTAGTACTGTTCAAACATATAGTTTCGTATAAAATGTATAATACAGTTACTAGGATAGTCTCTTGAAATGTGTCTTATCAATCGACGTTTCTCCAAACAAACGTGTTTTTACAATCGTTAGCTGTTTCGATTTCCATAATTGTGAGCAATAACCATTTATGAACGCTTAAACCATCTGAATTGTAATGTTACATTCTTTTATAATGACTGACCGTGCAGTTTAAAGTAAAATTTAAACTTCATACAACGTACAAATATATGTTTATACATATTGTAAACCAGGCTTATTACACAAACTACAACATACTTTGAACACAATTACCTTCAAACTGTCATGTCCTCAATCCGTTGGTTGTGTAACCGCCTAATTACGTACACTGTAGTTACGTCACCTGGGCAAGGAATAGAAAATAAGTNGGGGGGGGGGGGGGGGGGAGAATAAGTGGTTAACTAAGATCATTTTAAATTACAGTTAAAGCTTCTTTTCTCGCTTTGAAATAGGGATTGGGCATGCCTTTACAGAGGAAGACTCTGTTTAAGGAAGGTTATGTGCAACTGATTGACAAAATGGCGACCTTTTCGGTTTGTTTTGTTGTTATGTTTTTTTTCTCAAAGAAAGGGACGTATACTAGAATGTGAAAACAAAATGTCATACAATTAATGATTCTAGACATCATTTGAATTTTACCTTAAATCTGCTGTCTACTAGGCTCTAAGGGTTTATCGGAAGCTAATTTTACAAAAACGGGATGTTTCGGAGTGTCTTTTCTTTTCAACGATCTAGGAGTACTCTACGTGTGACCCTTTGCCTCAATATTGAGCATTCTTTTCGTGATTGGATTGCAAATTGAAAACTTCCACATCCAAATTTTGAACGTGTGCTAAGGTCTTTATTCTTAATCACCACAGCATGTGTTTCACCCAGAATATGTTGTATCCGAATATTGCATGTCTTATAAAAACACACAAAACAACAACATTCTGATTTCTTTTTTTCAAACCAATGTGTCATAAGTCAAAAGTGCAATCTTGGTTTCAATAATAAATGAAAGTGAATATTACGTTTGGGGTGTGTTTTTCAAAAATACCAAAGCAGAAGCGTTTTGTTATTATTTGGCATAGTGATTAAAGTATTTACTTTTAAAAAGAAGACTGTGGTTGAGGGCCATTATCTAATTTTCTCATGTCTTACTTTGCTTGTTGAAATCGAGTCATAGATTCCAGAATGGGTAACAGCTGTATTCATGTATTATCAATTGTAGAGACTATCGCGGAGAAGCAGCTGGTATAACGGTGTGATAGATCCCNAAAAAAAAAAAAAAAATGTGCGGCAAACTATTGGGGTTTATGCACGTTTATCAAGAATTTCGGTTGTGGGGATACCGTTGTAATCATATGATTAGGATAATATCGTTGTATCACATGGTATTCGTTTTTCAAATATCACTGCGCCCAAAAAAACGAGTAAAACGAATGATATAATATTCAGTAAAACGCAAACAGAACGAGCAAAAGTAAAACATGGTCACGGCCGTTATCGAAACATTTATTGGTTTGTTTGTGTAAACTTTGAAAATCTACGCTAGTAACAACATGTGTCATACAACTCATGTAATAAAACAAGAGGCCCATGAGGGCCTGAATCGCTCTACTGGCTAGAATAT
>VMBQ01015074.1:0-13217 GCA_007657795.1 Dreissena rostriformis | reverse complement strand
CTACTACTACTACTACTACTTCTTCTTCTACTACTACTACTAGCAAAACAATCGCACCTTTAAACGCATATAATATCACCAATACAACTAAAATCTTTTCTTACGTGTTTCTAATGCAATATGTTTACTTATATACTATTCCAATTTAAATGGTATAGGACAAAGCCCTTAACCTCCGACCAGAAGAATTAAGGCAAATATTTAAATAAAAAAAAAATGAAGATAAACCATTTTCAAATTGTTATTATCACTCAATTATTACATGTAGTGTTATGTATTTAATAATACCGATGAAAATATTTATGGGTTGTTTTGACACAGGCTGTATTAATTTAATTAGAATGAATTTCTGGAAAAGGAATTTACGATAATTATTGCGCCAAAAGATCATTTGTGTGAATTAACTTATAAACGTGTGTGCTTATTACCAATTTAGTTATATAAGTTGATCAAACTTAAGCCAACCGTAGAGTAAAAATAAATACACGAAACATTAAAGGACCAATAAATAAGCTTGTTAGAATAAGGTCCAATGGATATGACTGTTATTTGCAAAGTTCGGGTTTGTCTTCAAAATGTCGAATATTTTTAGTAAGTTCTTGGAAATTATTTTATCCCTTTGTGTTGACGTTTGAAAAGATCTTTAAAGTCGTTTATATAATTTTCAACGTCGTTTTATTCGTGTAGTCACTTGTTTTTACATTTAAAAATAATTTAGTCACCGCATAAAGCACGTATTTGCTATCAATAAAGGTCGTCCTTTGGCTATGACCTTCGAACCATTATAGACGTCAGTTAAAGTGTTTTTTAAGGCAACATTATACGTTTTTATACAGTTACACAAATAAAAACACAATATCTAAACACATTTTTGAATTGAATTCCATCAAAAGATCCATACATCTATCAATTATCGAAAAAAGCCTTTGTTTACAAGGAAACCCGTGGCCATTTTGGTATGAGCATGCACGTTTTTTCAAACAAATTTTAAAGTAACTGACTTACTCAATGTATAAAAGGGCAGGATGATTTCGCAAATGACTAATGGCGAATAAAAAAAAACGTTGGCACTGTTAGATTTGTGTGTTAAGTAGTTTTCATATTAAATTCTGCGCATCAGGAAAACCGGCATACTCAGTTCACCTAAAATGGTAGGAAAGAGAAAGGTAAGGTCGATAGGGATGGGAATACGAACGTTGACCATTGGCAAACTAGTAAAGTAGAATAAGGCTTACAAGGATAAGAGCATAAATTTAATTTAATATAAAAATTTAACGGCCAAGAAGTGGATTGATTATCAACACATGGTGTGTTCGGGAATCACTTTCATTATTATATCAAGCAAGGTAGATATAATAACCATCGCCCTAAACATATCTTTGGAATTAAATACCCAAAGTAGTTACAGAGATATGTGTTACATTAAACCATAAAGTTAGACTTTTATAACAAAGTTCTACATTTGACGACAATTTCGATCAACAGTTATCACCTTTGGCAAGGTAATTTAGAAAAAGGGACACACTCAGATCAGCCGCGCGCACACACGTAGTTGTTACAGAGAATATGAGTTGCAGCGCGAAAACCTTAACTTATTTTTTTAATTACCAATTGAGGCATCATTTGGCCGACAGAGTTCATGGCCGCTGTCAGTGACCACACAGTAAGATCACAATGGGTTTAGGTATGAAACGGACAATTATTTCTCTAAAGTAAAGGTTAAATCTATAGGTCTCCTAAATGACCCCAACATTTTTTAAATGCCCATTTAAATCTATAACCCACTTTAACTTGACATTATTATGGACTCCAAACGTTTGCATTCAAAACTAAATCAAATATGACAACATACAATGCAATCAACAGAAGGCCAAGTATAACAATTATAGACATTATAAAAAGAGACAAACGTTGAATACCATTTGTGTATAAAAATGTTTAAGCTAGTTTTAAGTTAAGAAATACCCTTACAACAAGTACCGTAAAAAAGATATATGCTTGCTTAGTTTGGTTAAATAATTTCAAAATCTTATCAAGACCGATCGTTGAACATCATTATTATTGCTGCTGCTGTTTATTGAAGGATAAACATTGCTTTACACAAAATTACATATCAAATATTTTTTTTTTTCTAATTTAGACAACAACCAAGCCATATTGCCAACCCTGGGCACCGATGCTGATGATAATGGTATGCATATATTCACCTACAATTATTAGCCAAACCAATATTTTGTATATGGACAACCAGACCATAATATTAATATGACTTACATATCACATTCACACCATTCTCATATCAGGCGTGACTATGTGTTGTATCCTTTGCTTTTTGCTCTGGCGCCTCTTCAAATTTGGCTGTTATTTACTATTTAATTGAACCCATTCCATTTATAATAATATGTAGTAGACCTATGTTGATACCAGAAAACCTATTTTTGTTCATTTATTTATCAATGTTTTAATTATTTTTATGTGCTGTTCAGTGTATTAAATTATGTTTACATGTACATTAAAATAGTTATTTATTTATTTATATATCCTTGTATCTATTTTTTTATGTGTGCATTAGTTCTGTATTCATGTATTAAACTATTTATGTATTTATTTATTGTCATCTACTTATTTCAATCCTTTCATTTGATCACTTATTTTAAAGAATACTAAAAGTTATGATCAAAATGCCTAATTACTGTTTTTAATAACATAAACATTAAATTGTATTGTTAAAGCTAAAAGAGCTAATGCCAACTATGTTATACATAACACAAATAAATTATTCTATAATGACAAAACATCCCGTTATTTTTTCAATAAAAATATTACATATTTGTTTTGCCAAAATACAATTTAATCATATTAAATGTACAATTAATCAAGGGAATGGAGGAAAATATATTAATATGTTACAATACAACTCATAATTATAAATGACTGAAGATATCAATGTGGATGCTTACACTTTTTATAGCTTTAGATCCGGGCGAACAAGAGCGGGAAGATACACGGGTTGAGGAGGTTGGCGAAGATCTTGGTAAATGTTCAAACAAACATAAATGCGATTATGATTCATTATTATACTTTTCCACCGAGTTTGTTTAATACTATTTGCGACTCTTAATCGGCTGATAAAATTTGAGAGATTCATTTCGGTAACATTTGTCATTGTTTATTAAGCTCAACTCAGAAGATGAGATGTGAGCTTCCATTAAGCATTATATAGAAAATGTCTGTCACCTCAAAACAATATCAAATCTCAGCTTGAAGAATATTCAGATATACTTTCTCACACTCAGGGTTGATTCAGACTCTTAACTAAAAAACAGCATTCGTGAACACCAAATTGAGCATGACGGTCAAATTCATCTCAACGTTGTGTCAAAATATTGACCTAAGTATGTTCGTGATTCTACGCCATGGATTAATTGAGAAAAAACAACAACAGCCAAATACATATAGCTTTACATGCAGCAGACATAATGATGTCTTTTTCTTATTTTAAACTTGGTATAAACCTGTTATAAATCACTTAATGGGGATAACCTACTATACATGATCAAAACGGATGGATTTTGCACACAGTGGATTGCTTTTTTTGCTAAAGCAAAGTAGATAATTAATAAATAAGGCTAATGTGTTTATATTATAAATCTTCATGATATTCAAAATCGAAATTCTTTACTTTAAAGTATAAAGTAGTATTACTTAGTTTTTAATTTCAACTATTGTTTTACTAAGCCTCTAACACAGATCCAGACGAAGATGAGTCACATGAGACTGAGCGAGATCAGAGGAGAGATGGCGAAGCGCAAGGTGGGGTAAAATTCGATAATAATCCAGTACATAGAATCATAAAACGTCCAATTTGTTCTTGCTGTCATATATGCTATTAACTGAATATGTCCGTGCTTTATCATAATTATGTTAAATGAATTATGTGCATGTACAGTTATGTAGAGCATGAACAATATGTACCATGTACTATAAAGCGGATATTAACAAAAATG
Organism: Dreissena rostriformis; assembly: GCA_007657795.1. Lineage (NCBI taxonomy): Eukaryota > Metazoa > Mollusca > Bivalvia > Myida > Dreissenidae > Dreissena > Dreissena rostriformis. Next base: position 9,210 of record VMBQ01015074.1, on the reverse strand, counting down.
TAACTAATAAAAATGCTAACGAAGTTTGATTTCTTCTGTATAGAGAATCTTTTGTTTTAATCATCTAGAATTATTTAACGAGAAAAGGCAATGCATAGAACAGAACTATTATGCGTTTGAACATTTATTAAAGATAGTGTCCATGTAAAAGAAATAACCCCAAACCATACACAAACATAAAATCAAGCGACACACTCTCTAACAAATCAATGAAGTGGAGTTCTATTAATAGTTATTGATAGATAATAGATAGTCATTGCACCATATGTATTAGAAAAAAACATGATACTGAAATTGGCAATATGCTGTTAAACCTGTTTAAACAACACTGTTCAAACATATACTATTTTAAATTAAGGACCTTTTTTTAAAGTAATTGAAAACACAAACTTCGAAACAGTCGTGTTCAACTGTACCGTTAACTCAGATCGATGCCGTTTGTTTGTATATAATCCAAATAGTAATTTTAAGCATACCCCAATTGCAATAAAAAAATGTGCATATTATACGGCACATATACCATAATAATGTTTACTAGAATTTTCAAGTGCATTGGTCTGGATTCCTCGTTAAAAAACCGACAAAATCAAAATCAACTTAAGCTTAAATAAACATCGGTTTTTCTTCTATGAAACGAGTTTGTTTTGATAACGATTAATTATTTGGTTCAAGCATGGCATCATATGTATTAACGAATAAACATTAAGAGAATAATTCATAATGTACAAAAAGAAATACTTGCCACCAAACCCCATTAATACTATTATGTATTTAATTAAATAAAACAATGTTTTATTTTTATTGTAGTAATTTCGCATCTCAATATGATAGTGTTGGTATTCGAATCTTATAACACATGATAGTAACATGTGTATAACAAATTGTTTGATGACTATTATGATTTCGATAACAATACTGCTCTCTTTGAGATGTTTTTGGGATTTTATAAGCACATTTGTACATAACATACTAATCCTTTATAATGTGTTATCGTCAGGACGAGGCGGTATTCAAGAATCTGCAGATATGAGTGTTGAGACCGATTTTTACGAAGGTATGTTAACATTAAATCTGATTCAATAATTCGATATGCATATGCATATGCTTAGGTTGTTTTCCTATTAATGACAACACTGAACAATTGTAAGCTGAATCAACAGCAGAATCAACGATGATGTACATATTTTCAAGAATTGTTAGAATACAATTTTAATAATATGATCGATAATATAATATATACATATACATGGTTCTAGTAACTCTTTATGTTTATATAGTTTAAAAAGATACGTGTATATGCTTATTTTGTTTCCAATTATTGACATAAATGAGGAATACAAGTATCTAAAAAGTGAGTTGAATCATTATGATGTAAAACGAAAAAAAGCTATTCATTCTGCGCAAAACAGTTTTATTATTAAAAACATATTTTGGTAAATATCAAAAATAAAAGTATGGCAAATAATGAAAGTTACATTTGAATACAAAGACATTCTGTTACTTTTAGAGCTTGGCCGGAACCGAGCTGGAGCCGAGGCTGGCATACAAGACATAGGCGAAGGTATTTATAAAATTAATTTTGTATAAAGTTTACTTTATTAAGCTTCTGCATATATGCAGTATATAGGATTCATGAAACGACTGAAACCTTATCAATAAAAACTTCTTGTCCACAATACTTTTATTTTCCACAATACTTTTATTTAAGAAAAAAAGAACAATTGCGTATCCACTACACCACAAGACATAAAATACGACAGTTGTCATGTTATATAATTAATTTTACATTAGTTTTTCACTCTCATAATAGTTGTAAAAATTGAATAAACACATATTGATCAAAATAAAAAAACGCCTGTTTGATGCTGTGACAAATCCAGACACGGATGTGGTGGACACGTTCGTCTAATACAAACAGTAGTGTATGTGTTGTGTTAACACAAAATTACATGTATGTAAAAACGTAATTCGAATTATATTTTAGAATATTGGATTGATTTTTATTTAATTTAAGCGCCTGAACGTGATCAAATGAGACAGCCGGAGGTCATTGTTAGTAAGTAAGCAGGTATATTTAGATGTCATGTTCATATAATCAGTAATATATAGTCGAATTCCTAATAGTTTATTATATATAAACATGCGTACATATTTAAGTAGATAGTCCACTAGCTTACTTTTATTTTGAAATAACATTAAGTTCTCATGTGTTGTTTCAAACATAATTTACTTTACATGTAAGCATAACCAAAAAGCAAATGCAAAGTGTAATGTTGTGAATATCTTCAAGTTTGATACGTGTCTATGCTCACAGGTATTCAAGGAATACTACCCATGCCGTGCATATAGCAGACGCAATAACGAGACGAACCAACCTGTGTTCTTTCTATTGATTCAAAATGTGTTGCAAGTGTTTCCTGTTTGTGTGTTATTGTGCTCATGCTGCAGAAATATCAATTAAAGGGAGGCAACTCAAAAAAGAAAAAAATGACTCAATTATTGAATCATCCGTGTTATTGTTTTCATTCAATTTAACTGGACTGTGATTTATTAATTTGTTCTCTATTGTTTGTAAAACAAACAACAGTTCTATACGCATTCAAAAATACATTATAAACAAAAGTTTCGATTCAAATAGATTCGGCGTTGACAGAGCGTTAAAACAAACATGATGGACACATTACAAACAACCAAACGAATATTTAGTAGAATTAAAGCTCAAGCCGTGAGAAGAAATGTAGCCTTTCCTTTTTGCAATTGTTTTTATATACAAAAAACACCAATTTCACGACATCTATTATAACAATCACTTACCGATTTAAAAATAAATAAATGGTGATTTGTTAAAAAAAGATACAATTTGTTTACGTTAGCACGTATAAAAGCACTAATGTATATTAATAATGATGACATATCAAGATTCAAAGGACTCTATGTACAGCAATACTTCTAGGGATAAGTATTACACATAACACGATTTTTTAAAACGTTTTAAAAGCTGGCAACATTGATTGAACACATAGTCGCATTGCACAAGAATGGTATAAAAGACAGTCCCATTATTGTCTAGTATATATGCTTGCTGTTTTGCTTTATGCAAGTATACACACGTTTAAAACGTTTCCATATTCAAATTTATATGAGAAATTGTCATTTAAAACCAATGCGACGAATAACTATTTATCTTCAATATGTAGTGTTCAACTTCTTTCTTTTTTCAAACGTCAAGATGATCAACGCATATACGCGTATATTTTTTAAAAGTACAATACACTTTTCTCAAAGTATCCACTGGGTATATGTATAGTGTATGCATTTGAAGTTAATGCAATTTATTGGAATGAAGATAAATACGTTTGATAGCCAGTGCAGACTTTTAAGAAGCTTCTGAATATTATGCGCCTTAACAATTTCATTTATTTGTGCTAGTTAAAGCGGCTATCTATAACTAATTAATACACATTCAGACTCAATCAATGGGAGGTAACTCAATTCTGGAAAGATGGACTGCAAAATAAGAATGCATGTTTTTTTTTATTGACACTAAATGGAAATAAATTTCATAGTACAACGCTTATAGCTGTATATGTATGGAATTAAACTGTTATCGACAATGCTTTCCTTATAATTATATCAATATATGAAGTCTTCTTAAATATATACGCGTAAAATGAGAAAATGCGTCGTTTAAATGCATGCAATAGAGATCTCCTCGATAAGCCATTTTAAGTTACTATAAGATATAACTAAAAGTAGCATTTAAATATTAATTTAATTGTTGTTGATCCAGCTAAAAAAAACTAAACTAAAGCAGTTATACTTTAAATATGTAAACATTTGTACAATTGAGTGTGTCAGATGTATAAGTAAAAAAAGACATGATACATACATTTTAATAATGAGCATGGCATTTTAATTATGAAATGATATGTGTTTATAATAGTTTATTATTAAAGATACATTAGAATTAAAAAAGCGAGGCGTTATTGATTTGATAACACGCATCTTTGTTAACACACAATTATAGAACAAAATATTACTTCCATGATAACACGACCTTTTTTTCTTAGTCAGACTGTATGTTTAATTGTAATAAATGAAATATATAATTAAATTCACTCCGTCCATTTTTCTAAATGCACAGCAAAATAAACATTACTTCAATATATCGGGTTCTAGTTAATAAACTTAATATCCCCCCATACATCAACAGGTCATGTGACCCACGATTAACATCATCAACCTCGGGATGAAATATTTACTACTGGAGGGGATGCAATACATTTATGCCAGACATGTATCTGAATGTTATAATCAAAGAAGCAATGCCACCGACATGTTCAACCGAATTCGGTGGTAACCATTCATAGACACAAAGAAGCTGTCTCAACTTTTACAACAACTCGCCAAAACATGTCCACAGCAACAATATTGGAAGCATTTATGATGGGGGTTGCAATGTACTGCATTTAAACAAGATAAGATAACTTTTAAACGTTTTGATCTCTCACCCACCCACGAGAATACATTTATAAGGGCTGGTATATTAGGGAATAAGTGAACTATTGACATAATGTATATGCTGTTCAATCGTTGAACTCATGTTTAGCTTGCTAAGTTTCTGTAACCAGAAGCTCTATACCGCGATTTGACTCACTTGAAAACGGCTCTACAACTTGTGCTGAAATGTCACATGTTTATGATCTCGAACGGGATCTACACGTTGGAATATGTGTAATATCTGGGAAAATCTAGTTTGGGAGTATATTGGGGTTAATCTACAAAAATGAGGATTTTTTGCCAATTTTAGGAGATGTTTAACTATGACAAAATGGAAATAGCCAAAGACTTGAAATTCGAAACAAAGTGTGTCACATATTTCAGGGACATACTGGTGTTTTCAAAATAGTTACACATGTAGTTTACTGTTTGTCAGAATGCATTGAAAGGGGTCGCAACGCTTGTAAAAAAGCGCATTTGCATGGCGTAAGGAACAGTATTCGCAGCAATCATAGTAGACAGAACAAAGAAAACCCGGTTACGCGAACAATCAATAAACACAGACGAAATTATTATGTTAAAATAATATGATAATAGGTGCTCCCTAATTTACGGGCAAAAGCCTTTTTGATGTCTGTTTAAGGTAACATGGGAAATAAATATCTGAACATTATCGTGGAATAAATAATTTAAGCGCTTTACATACCAATAAGAAATTGAACAAAACAAAATAATGTATTTTGTTAACAGATGAATTAACCAAAAACTCTGAAGTTAGGCTTTAGATATAGCAACCCCTAGTACTGTTTTTAAACAATTATATATCAATTTTATTTTGTGTTCACTTTGAAAACAATGTAAGCATTTTACATTTTAAAAATTTCTTGAAAAGATGAACGTTACAGCATTTGAAGAATAAGAAATTTGAGAAGATCTGTGGGAAATCCATGTTAAACTATTGGGCATTACCAAATTGCTGCGCCAACAACATACCTTTTATATATCTTAACATGTTTCTATTTACAGATTTGAGATATCAACGCTTTCGTCTAACCCCTATGCACAAATCTGATTACTGCATGGCATTTTGTATACAAAACATGCATATGCTACGTTAAGTTAAACAGAAAAAAGGAAATAATTTCAAAATAGTCAAACTATTTGTATTCTATTATTACAACTGTGCTCTATTGATTTGTACATATACAGGGCTGCCATTTATTTTTCGGGACGGATGTTTATTTCTAAAAGTAGAAATGAAAACCAAGAGTTTTATTTCACTTAAACTTAAAAAAAGATGCCAAGTGTCGTACTTACTTATTTTGTTCCTAGGTCTAAATCATTGTCAATGCAATCCCTGCATATGTAAATCGCACATTATTTTTATCTAGTTATTGCTTATAAATTTTAGGGAACAATTCTTCCGGGAGTGTTAGTATCTATCTTGAAAGAAGTGCATACCCATCATGCATTGTGCAAAATTACACAGAAATGTCACCTTTGGACACAATGGTTTTTGCATATCGTCCAAACTGTTAGAGCTGATGTCATGAAATTGTATGATCTTATTGTATTTTCTTCAGCCTATCGCATATGGCATAAGCATATTAAATATAACAAAGGTTGGTGCTAAGGAAAAAAATACTAGTAGCCAAAGTCCATAGTTACGATGTCGACCCACATCATAACCTAATTGCTCAATATATGAGTGTACCTGTCACTTTATGTGTGAGACTAGCCAAAAAAGAACAACAACATAATTATTATCATGAATTTATTGTTATCAACGCATTTACGCATATATTTTTAAAAAGTACAATACACTTTTCTCAAAGTATCCACTTTTTTTTGCAATGCATTGGAACATGTGTACATTGTATACAAATATTTTATTATGTTTCCGTGTTAGGACGGGGCGGTGTTCGAGAATCTGCAGATAGGACAAATGAGAACGCTTTAAACGAAGGTATTTACATTAAATCTGATTCAGTTATTCGATACATGGGTATGGTTATGTTTTTTTCCCAACTAACAAAAACAATGATACAAATTACAACAACGACATTATAAATGATACTACATATATTTGTAAAGCATTTTCAGAATACATTTTAATAGAATGATAGATAATATAGTATATACATGTTCATGGTTCTATTAACTCTTTCGTGTTTATATAGTTTATAAAGATCTTGTATACGCATTTGTTGTTTCCAATTATTGACAAAAATGAGAAAACCATTCTTTAAAAGGCGATTTTGATTTTAATTTTTCCGATGTAAAACAAAAAGCTATTTATTCTGCATAACAACAGTTTATTATCAAATCAAACTTATAGAAAAACATACTTATAAGATTTGTTCTCCAAGACTTAAAAAAAGGATGACAAATAATTAAAGTTACATATGAATACACAGATATTCTGTTGCTTTCAGAGCATGGTCGCAACCGAGCTGGAACCGAGGCTGGAACACAAGAAATAGGCGAAGGTACATATAGACATAAATCTTTATAAAGTTTTTTTTTTATCAAGCTAATTAATGTATACAGTATAGAGGAATAATTCACATCCTGCAACATTATCATTAGAGAAATTCTTGTCTGCAATACGTTTTTAAGGCAAATGACCGATTGCGTATACACTACACGACACTACATACGAGACGACACACACATATAATTAATTTTACAATAGTTTGGTTTCACTATCATAATAGTTGTAAAAAAATGAAGTAACATATATTGATCGAAATGAAACAGCCTGTGAGATGCAGTGACAAATCCAGACGGCGAACACTTACTTGTTATACAATCAGTAATGACTGTTTTGTGTTAACACACAACTATGTTAAAAATAAATATAATTATAGTTTAAAATCTTGCATTTCTTTTTGGGTTTAATTTTAGAACCTGAACCATTAGAGCGTGATCAATACAGACATCTGGAGGTCATTGTTAGTAAGTAAGCTGGTATATTTAGATGTCATGTATATAACGTCAGTGATATGTAGTCAAGTTCATAATAGTGTATATATCATCATGCTTACATATATAAGTTGATAATATACAATTTATTATTTGGAAATAACATTGAGTACCGGTCCTCATATTTTGTTTCAAACATTATAATTATTTTGCATATAAGCATAACAAAGAAACACGCGCATAGTGTAATGTTGTGTATATCTTCAAGTTTGCTCTGTGGCTATGTTTACAGGTATTCGAGGAATACTGCCGATACCGTGCTTACAGCAGACGCAATAGACATTGCATTAAAATTCGAATGTCAAATGTAGTTAAATAAAAAGAATTCCGTTTGTCCAGTCCTTTTTAAAATGAAAGTATTGTTTTTGACAAGTCCTTAATCGTATAAAATGAATTGACATTTTATGTTTTATGTATTTGTTGTTGATTGTTAACATAAACATAAACATAACAATACACATAATATAAAATACAAGTAAAAAATAAAAATTGTAAACTGAAATTTTGTTTTCGATGTAATCTACTATATGAATATAGCATTTTGCTGATACTTTTAATAACACAATCGAATTATTATATTTCATAAAATGTCATGAAATGCAATGGAATGTTCATTATAAAGTTATAATAAGATTGCTGTCTGCAACATGCAATTTACATCTTCATAATTCCAAACATATATTGAATGTCAAAGAAATGTAAGTTAAAGGGAGGAAACTCTAAAAAGAAAAAAATGGACTTTATTATTGAATCATGCGTGCTTTTGTCTTCATTCTATTGAACAGGACTTTGATTTATTAATTTGTTCTCTTTTGTATGTAAAACAAACAACAGTTCTATACACATTAAAAAATACATTATTAACAAAAGTTTCAATTCTAATAGATTCGGCGTTGACAGAGAGTTAAAAAACGACCACGATTGACACATTACAAACAACTTAACGAATATTTAGTAGAATTAAAGCTTAAGCCCTGCGAAGAAATGTAGCCATTCTTTTTTGCAATTGGTGTTAAATACAAACAACACCAATTTCACGTCACCTATTATAACAATCACTAACCGATTTCTGAAAAAAGGTGTATTTGTTAAAAAAAAGTACTATTTTTAACGTTGGAATGTACAAAAGCACTCATGTATATTAATAAAGATCAAAGATCAAGATTCAAAGGACTATATATACAGCAATACCTCTAGGGATTAGTGTTACACACAAAACACGATTTTATAACATGTTAAAAAAGCTGGCAACATTGATTGAACACTTAATCTCATTGCACAAGAATGGTATAAAAGACATTCCCATTATTCTAACTAGTATATACGCTAACTGTTTTGCTTTATGCAAGTATACACACGTTTAAAAGTTTCCATTTCAAATTTATATGAGAAAATGTCAGGTAAAACCAATGCGACGAATAATTATTTATTTTCAATAAGTATTGTTCAACTATTTTCTTTTTTCAAACGCCAAGATGGTCAACGCATATACGCGTATATTTTTTAAAAGTACAATACCCTTTTCGTAAAGTATCCACTGGGTATATGTAAAGTGTATGCATTTGATGTAAATGCAATTTACTGGAATGAAGATAAATACGTTTGATAGTCAGTGCGGACTTTTAAGAAGCTTCAGAATATTATGCGCCTAAACAATTTCTTATATTTGTGCTTTTTAAACCGGCTATCTATAACTAATCAATACACATTCAAGAAACAGACTCA
>VMBQ01015071.1:0-15881 GCA_007657795.1 Dreissena rostriformis | reverse complement strand
CCCAGTTACTCAGAACACGACACAAATGTGATTGAATGTAGCAAGGATTTGATCACAAACTTAATGGTCATTTTTACAAATTTGATAAAACACGATCAACCTGCACAAAAAAATTGGTTCCGTTGGGTTTTGGTGGGGGAAAACAAACTTCTTTTTTTTTGGCTAAACTCCTCTTAATAAATTTCAATTGTTTTTAAACTTTAAATATTTATTTCTATCTGATATACATTTACAAACAATAATTAATTAATATATATGTTTATGTTGTGCATAGTACATTAAAAGTATGACTATGATTACATTCTCAAATTGTTAGTTCATAAATGAGCTGATAAAGCAATGTACATGTTGCTCATGATGTCAAATAATTATAAATGTTATAGAAAGTACTAAGAAGAATTATCCTTTGCGAAACTCATAAATAATCATATTTATATTATAAACAAATTCAAAACAAATGATCTCACAATGGATTAATGTTTTCTCCCAACTAGACCAATTTGCATGTACACAATCTTTTTGTTCAAATGTTAAGTTAATCTAGTACTATTTGGTGTGGTACAAATTGCCTTGTTTCTAGATTTATAATATACCCAATATTTTCATTTTAGAACCCTGAAGAACATCTGGCAGTCTGATGGTTGAAAAAATTGTCCCAAATTTGCCATACCCACAAGCAATTTCAAGTTTTAACACATTTCCATAAAACATAATGAATCTCCAAACGTCAAAAAATCCTCAATTTAAAACTAACTTCTTATCATTTATCTGAATGGAATTTGATATTTCACAACTTAACTCATATTTTCCATAATAACATCTGCAATAAAAATGAACTAATTTGCACACTAAAAATGTTCTCTAGTTTTATTTATTGCATATTTATATTGAAAATCCTCAAAAAAGCCATGGCAAAATACACAAATCATTATGATGATTTTTTCATGCTTCAATGAACAAGTTAAGTGTCACTTATAATCATCACTTAAATGCGGGACTTTTCATACCTGTATGATGCTATCCTTGAATAATTTCATAACTCGGTAAACATGCTCTAACAATTATATGTTAGTTTAAAAAAAATGTGAGCCAACATAACGGTCATGATAAATTATTAAAAAAGTTATTAACATGGTAATACTTGCAATCTGAAATTTAATGTTAAAACATCGATATAAATCAACCAGTGCATGATGACCAGAATCGGATAAAAATTCGTAAAAAATATTTGATTTGCAACTAAGTAATTTCTTATAATACGAATTGCAAACACATGTGCATTTTTGTTATTTAAGTAATTTTGTGCAGGTCCAACTTACATTGTTATAACGGCTTCAAACTGTTAATGATAAAATATGAACAATTCCATAAGACAATCTTAAATTGACCGTTTTGACTTTTTGGTTCGAGATTCTGTATATTTCATTTTTTTAAACATTCTTAAATAGTTACTTAGCTGATTTTAATATGATTTTACAATTTGCAATCCGAATTTCCCCATCCATTTTTTGAACTCTTAAATATTCTAGTAAATCATCAGTATATTACTTTCTAGATTATGCATATTTCTTGTTTTGGTCCTCAAACAAATCATGTTGATAGTAACAAACACAATTATGGATCAAATTAGGGATTTGAACTGTTATAAAAGATGTGTTATATGAAAAGAATTATGAAATACCAGTTCCTTATATGAGTCTGAAATAAATATTCTAATATTAATACTTTTGAAAAGTAAGCAGGTTTTTTTAATATAATTTTATGTGGCTTTCATCAGACTCACAAATCAAAAACGTTGTATTCAAACCTCTATATCTTGATGAAAGACATGGTATGCATATTCGTGTTGAATAAATCAAGATTTCAAATTCAAAATCAGAGGGCCGCTTAATATAGTTTATTAAGTGGTGAATAATTTCAACTGAAAACGACAAACTGTTTTCAATGGAATTGCCCATGCATCATATTAGGCAGACGTAAATAGCAAAACAGAGTCGAGTTTTTTCAGTTTCCACCGTATAACATTAAATATCTACCATGCATCGCACAAGGTTATTCAAAACAGATTATGGCAATATTACTCATTAATATTAGGGATATTAGATGTTTGTCAATATATTTAATACAATAAATCATTTCCAGATCAGAAGGATTCTATTGCTGACGCCTGCATGCACTGACAAAGCAAACCAGTCAATTTCTTTTCAAGGTCCACATATTTAAAAGCAAATGTTTAGAGCGTCTTTTATTCATTTGAAGGTAAATAATATTTTTACAAGAACAAAGACTTAAACGTACGTCAGGACATTTTATGTTGAAGCAATCCCGGTCTTCAAAAGACATTTTGCACATGGATAAATATTTATAATGCATGAAAAATGATTTAATTTCATTGGGTTTATAAAACCAATCAATTTTGTATTCATCCGCAAAAATGTGTTTCCCTTAGATAAATATTTTACAGTTGTATTAATGGACATTATTGAATCACTTCATATTTTGTCAAGATTTGGTGGCATTCATGTCACTGAACTTTGCAAATACACTCTTTGAACTGAACAAACATAAAATACAAGCTTCAATGCCTCATTAGGCAAAAATACATGAGAAAAGATGGGCCGTGAACATCTTGGAAAACAAAGCAAAGAGACACCTAATTGAGAAGGCATATTCAGGCGTCAGTCAATTAGCCATCCAGACATGGCACATACTTTAAAGCTGTATTAAGACTTCCTTGTGCAGTGTTTGCATGTTAAGTGCCGTTATCCTTTTTCTGGACTTTTTGGCTGTGGTTGTTTTGTTCGTTGCCAAGTCATGTTTTCTCTTTTTAAAGTTGCAACATAATTTTACATGCTCGAGATTATTAAATACTTAATTGTTCGAATTGTTATTTCTCATTTAATCTGTTTGAATTTAATAGTTGCATATATTATGAATATTTATAAGGAGCACTATGAATACTGACAGGAGTAATTAATTTCAAATCATCTTAACCATTGACAAGCTACATATAATGTTAGGTACTTAAAATACAGGAAAGAAACTGGCATTTTTAATCTTTTACTTCCACCTTTTAAATTGGCATATTTTAAACCAACTCATGTTCCTAATCACTTTAACAATATTTTGGTAAAATGCAATTTGAATTAACAGATATTATCAACTGCAATTGGCCAGATTTTAAAACCACGCACAACTTCCTGTTTGTGAAAAAGAATGGATTAATCTGACAAGTATACAATATAAGAAATGACATTTATCCAAAGAAATATTAGTTGATAAATACTGGAAAGGCATATTTATGCTTAACTGTATTGGCCCAATAATATTAAACTTGGTGCTCTTCTGAAGGCTGAAAATAATCACTGTGAGCCAGACAATAAAATTGGTCACAGTGACAAAATGATAAAAAGGAAACAAAGTTTATGATTTTGTAAGATTATACATAACATTGCCCCTGGACTTGAAAAGAATTTCTAGACAATGCAAGCACCATATTATACTTCATTACATTCAAGAGACAATTAACAACGTATGCATAAAAGGCCCTCATAAAATTCAAAAACCGTTTGAGCGTACGGAGCTTTAAGACGTATCACAAACCAGCATGTTTGCATTTTCCACGACAGCAAACAGTCTTTTCTGAGATCGGCCAAGGCAGAACCAACACGGTTATTTACATAATTATGCGCTCAGAGAAAGTGGCATTGAATATTGCACTACAAAAGCACATCCAAGTCAATAAAATTGATTTGCCTGTGAAGTTCAAAATAAATTTGCACAGGTGAAGTTAGAAATTTATTGACAAAGTGTTCAGCAATATTTCAGCCCAATACCCCAAGCTGCTATACGGCTTAACTTTCAAGTATGCCCTAAATCTTCATCACAAGTTTGAGTCTTAATTTTATTTCCCAACATCATAAGACGGGCAAGATCAAGCAAAAAGAATGGTTATAAATTCATAAAACCTTTTATTATAGGGCTTAAGAGGGGGCTTTATTAAGTTTTCATGACATGAATGTTTTTCTGCCCGCCATTATTTGAATTGTAAAATGACTTTAAATACTGATTCATACCATATAATCCCTATCTCAAAGAAACAATGGTCATTTCCTTAGAACACGTGCACACTTCAATTGAAGACTGCAGTAAACCATACTGCCTAAGAAATCACTGTTTGTGGCTGTAAATTACAAAGCGGACAAAAACTCTAGTATATTAAATGTAGTTCTATATATACATGTAACCATGTTATCTCATATCGTCGAGTCCAATACAATTGAAATTAAGCATTTTTAAGGAATACTTAAAACATACTAACCTTTTTATAGAACTGCAGAATATGAGGAATTTTCATTTTATTATGCACAAAAAGGTCATACGCTTCACACACCCCTAGGACTGTAACACCTTGTTCTTTAGTCAATAGACTCGCAGTTGTCAAAACCGCAGTCCATATAAAAAACACAAATCTCTTAGAGCCACCGTCCCCACCACCAGGATCATGCAACGTGTTTCACATATTTCATGTAACTAAGCAACGCAAGCAGGAAGAAAAAACACGCACCTATGTCGGCTCGACCTACGACGCCCGCCACTGCTTCAGTGTGCACAGGATGTGATGCGAATAAAACTCCTTGGACTAGAGTCGGAAACGAGTGCTTCAACATTGTCCATGATAATTTCGTAAACAGTGCCGTCACTATGACGTGAAGAATGATGTTACCCAGGTGGTATCCCCAGGGGTTCAATCCCCGAGGTCATAGTTGAGTCTGAAGGAGAGAACACATATCGGTCTGTACGACTTGTGGGAGGCGATCTTTGTGAGCGGAGTACCCCAGAAGTCGTCGTAGAATATGTTGATTATTGGCGTCTTTGGTTCCAGGTCTTGATTCTTCACTATAGCGCGGCTGGAAATCGAGAAAAAACATTTGTTAAGATAAATGGAACACAATGGCTTCAAAACTAAGCTTTAAATAGTGAAGACATTTGTCATGAGTTATTAAAAGAAAAATTCTCACAAAAGCCTGGCTTTATTGAGGCTTAGAAAAATAGAGACGATTTGTTTACAAAAGAATTGACGGAATATATTTATAAACAAGGTGTTTATAGAATTAAAAAAAAGAAGTCACAGACACGCATATCTTTTAAATGTTTTATTTTTTATTTTAAATATATTATGTATGATTATGTGACTTTGACGTAACAAGAATTAGATATGAAAAAAAAGCAAATCCATAGCAACTAACAATACATGTTTATAAAAGCAAAATGTATTACCAATTTTGTTTAGGTAATATTGATAGAAAAATAGCAAATTTTATTTAGTTCTATTGCTGTATTTTGACAAACTCTTGAATGCAAACATCACAAAATACACAAAATCTGTTATCATTTCTCAGATATCCAAATAATTAATACATTAGCTGTTATTGCATTCAGGCATCCCTTTTAAAAAAATTATTGTTTTGTAAAGCACCTTGCAGAGAAATTTGACTGGTTTCAAGCATATCCTAATTATTATTTTGGTTGTGTGGGGTCAAAAACTAGATTGCTTTGTCAAATCTTTGAAATCCTATATATTGTCATTTTTTACCTCTTGGCAACATCTTTTATTAAAATTTGTCAGAATGTTTATCTGGTTGATATCTAGGCCATGTTTGAATCAGGGTAAAGTAGGGTTAACTTAAAAAATAGGTCACTACATAAAATCTTTGAAAAAAATGAGTGACTGAAAAAATGACTGAAACCTCATTAGAAACTTAATCGTTACAACATCTAGACCAAGTTTGAATCTTGTTCAAGTGAGGCAAAAAACTAGGTCACAAGGTCCAATCTTAAAAAAAAACTTTGTGTGTGGTCAAAAACTAGATTGTTTTGTCAAATCTTAGAAATCATTGATATTGACATTTTTTACCTCTTCGCAACATTTGATGAAACTTTGTCAGAATGTTTTGTCAGGGCAAAAACAATATGTCCCCCAGTATAGTATAGAAATAAAAATGCGCTATCTTTGTGTGGCCATTGAAACAATATGGAAAATCATTTCAAAATACATCTTATAGTTTTTTTAGTGCTACTTGACCGTTTATGCATTTAAATCATATACATGTATTCAGAAATAATGTCAGACTTACTAAAAAGATGGATAAAGAATTTATAAAGATGCACTACTGAGCCTAGAAAATCTTTATTAATGACAAGCTGTTGTTGGTCCCGGCATTTTGCAGATATGCAGAAGCATTGAATAATGCTGGGCGCTCATTTGTGCACAATAATGGCTGAATAATTTATGGGCATCAAGCAGGGAGGCTACTAGATAAGGATGTGAGAAATGGGCGAGATAATAAGACCTTATTGACGGGTCTCCGTGATCACCGCTTAGCAAATATGGCAGTTAATAATTAAAAGATTGCCTTTGAAATGGATGTTTTTTTTAATGTGCCCCTTTTAATGCTTGTGAGGCTTTGCAGTGTGCATAAAAATCAGCGGTTAATAATGCATATAAATTACGTTATTATATTTTTTTCTATGATGCAGATGAAGATTATTTGGNCGGTAAATAATGCATATAAATTACGTTATTATATTTTTTGCTATGATGCAGATGAAGATTATTTGGGTTTGTAAATTTATTTGGCTATGTATAGCTTTATCATTTAATCTATGTGAGAATAATATTAAAACTGATATACTGTTTTTGTTTGGACATAATATGTACTTTTAATATGCGCGAAATGAGACATTTTGATGCCAGATATGAATTTATATTCAGTTGTATTGCTTGTTNTTATCATTTAATCTATGTGAGAATAATATTAAAACTGATATACTGTTTTTGTTTGGACTTAATATGTACTTTTAATATGCACGAAATGAGACATTTAGTTGCCAGATATGAATTTATATTCAGTTTTATTGCTTGTTACCCACACAATTCCCATTTTAAAATATAAAATCTATTCTTTATCTGTATTAATTTTTTTTTTAAATCCAACTCTATACTAGGGTTCCGTATATGGAGAACTTATACTGCCCTGCTATATGAGATAGCTTTTATAACGATGCAGTATAGTGTCTGCCTGATCAATCCCTAGTGGTTGGGGATTTTTCTGGCTGGGTAACATTGGCGCCAAACGTAAAATACCCACCATGTGTGTCAGATGTCCCACAGGTGTCGTGGCCGTAGGAAATATACGGAAGAATTTCACAATTGGAGGGGGGTGTAGCAGGGTTCTGTATAAGGAGAACGTATACTGCCTTTCTATATTAGCTAGCTTTTATAGCGACACAGTAGTGTCTGCATGATTTGGAACCGGAAATCCAGGGTTCAATCCCTTTAGTCAAAACTTAGTGGTCAGGGCTTTTTCTGGCTGGGTTACACTAGTATTTGAAACTTAAATAACTTGGGTATGCTATCGTTTAAATGTACTTTATGTGCCAATTCATTCAAATCAATTTTACAACTACTCAAATTTCCTAACCAAGGTATTAAATGCTTGTGTTCTGTCCTTTGTCAATTGTTTATATTTTACAAAAATATTTTTGTTATCAACAGAAACTTTTTACATGCACATGAGGTCATAATAATTAACAAAGTTCTATACAATAAGTTTGTATATTCACTAGAAATCCACTTTTTGGCAGATGATACATTTTCACGTATATGATAAGTCTTCTGTCATTGTGCCCATTTTAAATAAAAACTTTTGAAGAGTGTCAATTTCTAATTTAAAGTCTTAAATTAAATAAGCGACGACGATTATATGTATTTATTTTAAAGAATTTTTGAGTTGCCATGCACTTTTGTAATAAAGTTCTTGAATGCTGCAGCGCACACGAAGTATCTCCTTATTCAATAAGACCTGAGAGATTGGATTGCAGTTTTGTTGAAACCTCTCTAAAACTAATAAACTTTGATAACACATTTATTACTTAAAAAAATGTGTTATNTAGTGTTTATTCAGTCTGCAACACACCTTAATGCATTAGCATAATACATCAAAGTATTGCGCAATTTTGCATGAAAGGCATGCGTTTAAGTGCTTTTTCAAAGTGCTTGCAGAGTTCAACCATATGAGATAATATTATAATGAGAAGTAACAAATATGTCTTTTACCCATTCTAGAATATTTATGAAGCCAATTATTAATTTATTTTTAATTTGTGTATAATATTTGTTTGTTTTTGAAAGATAGGCTGTTGATGGCCGGCCTATCAAATGTTAGCCTCCCTCTGTAAAAAGGGGGCGTAATGCATGTGCGTAAAGTGTAATCCTAGATTAGCCTGTGCAGTCCATGCAGTCTAGTGATGAATCAGAAAGTCGTTTAGTGTACATGTATTTATTGCAGTTTTGATATATGTGTTGCGTTCTGAGAAAACTGGGCATAATGCATGTGCATAAAGTGTCGTCCCAGATTAGCCTGTGCAGTATGAAAAGGCTAATCAGGGACGACACTTTACGCTTTCATGACATTTTTCGTTTAAAGAAAGTCTCTTCTTAGCACAAATCCAATTTAGGCGGAAAGTGTCGTCCCTGATAAGCCTGTGGGGACTGCATAGGCTAATCTGGGACGACACTTTACGCACATACATTATGCGAAGTTTTGAATTATACAAGTACCATTCAAAAGCAGTCATATTGAAACAGCTTAATCTGACAATGTACTCAGAATTTCAGCCTTACTGCTGTTTTATTTATGAGTTCTAATAACAGCACGTCACTCACAAGAGATGTGTTTGTCAGAAACACAATGCCCCCTACTGCGCCGCTTTGAAAAAAAGAAAAAAAAAACGTGACCTTGACCTTTGACCTTGTGACCGCAATTTCAATAGGGGTCATCTACTGGCAAAGGCCAATGCACATAGAAAGAGAAAATTGTACAGTGTCGATGAAAAAAATCAAAGTCTCTTGCAATATATCAGGGACCTATAGCATGTGCACCCGTGGTATCGGCCCTCTTAATGTATACATCTTTATATTTTTAGTGAAAATACTTAAAACCACACGTGTTGTATATGTCAATCTATAGTTAAACATGTCTTCTAGGGCATAACAACAAAAACTGCATTAAAATCGGCAATGTTTTGACAAAATACTGGCTAGACTTAGCTCCCTGTAGTTATGTTTTTGCTGCATACAGAATCTCATCATATCGGCCCTTCTGATTGGTTGATAAGGTTTGTTACTATGCTCATGTGCTCGTTCTATAAATAGTTTCATAATGGAAAAACGAACTATTGCTCATATTGTTCAGTAAATATTGTTACATTTTTTTCACAACTAAGCGGATAATAAACTATTTTATAAACCTACTAATAAAACATACACAAACTACACAATTATGTCTTATATAATTTAAAAATCACATCACCCAGGATTTCACAGGACCTACTTTCCAATCAAAACCTGAAATGAAATAAAATGATCGTCTTTATAGTGATGAATATACAGCAAATAAAATAAAAGTTCTAAAAATTGAAAAACTTTGACCGTCCTGCACTTCTTGAGGGGTTTTCCGAGTGGACTGGTTAAAGTCACGATACAATGAGGAGGGCCGATACTATGAGAATAAAGGATAGAAACAGGTTTGTATTGGTCCCTGACTATATAATATGCGTAAATTGCTCTGAAGTGTAAAAGAAATAATTAAACAATTCATGGTATGAACAGTGTTCTCACAATAATGATTATGATCTCTACTACTTGCAATGTGACGAGTTACCGCATTTGCTTGTTGGTAATTTTCAGCAGTTAAGTTACATATTACTTATTTGTTTGTCATATTTATTAATTGTTGAATTAGTCATAAAACTGTAGCAGGAATGATTTATTTATATATTATTACAGCATTTGTTTTGTTATTTATACTTATCTGGTGTCCAATGTAACTCGTATTTGAAGCTTTTCTATCCTTGGTAGCAGTCTATTTTGATGTACATTAAATAATTGGGCATGTGTTCCTCATGGACTTCATGATGTTTACCGGTCAACACTCAGAGGCCCATACATGTATTAAATTTGGTGTTAAGAGTATGGTGTAAAATTGTGATCATGTGTTTTAATGTATAAAGTTAGGCAGGGCCTCTATTTTACTTTTAATACATGAAATTCTCATGGGATCCATTGTTTAAAACAGTATAAAAGCCACTGTGTAGGCTCAAAACTGTGTCTCACTTGATTTTCTGGCCAAAGAACACAAAAGGCAAGAAGTTAATGTACTACACACACAAGTGGCCAGCTTACAGCAGGAGATTAAAAAAATGAAATTTAAAGCACAAGTTCCTGACCATTCGGATGTTGAGAAGGCCATGATGGAATCGGATGATGTATTCAGTGATGAAGAAGCTAAATTACCGAAAAAGGCCAATCTACAAGCAGTAGATGATCAATCAACATGTTTATCATGCTTCTGTTACATTCACTGTGAAAAAAAATNGGTGGTGGTGGTGGTGGTGGTGGTGGTGGTGAACCATTTTACTGTGTTGAGTTACCGTGACCTTGACCCTTGACCTACTGACCTGCAAATCAATAGGGGTTTCCTGCCGGTCATGACCAATGTCCCTATGAAGTTTCGTGGACCGACCGACAGACCGACCGACCGACATGAGCAAAGCAATATACCCCCTCTTCTTCGAAGGGGGGCATAAAAATATTGTTTTGTAAAGCACCTTGCAGAGAAATTTGACTGGTTTCAAGCATATCCTAATTTTTCTTTTGGTTGTGTGGGGTCAAAAACTAGATTGCTTTGTCAAATCTTAGAAATCCTATATATTGTCATTTTTTACCTCTTGGCAACATCTTTTATTAAAATTTGTCAGAATGTTTATCTGGTTGATATCTAGGCCATGTTTGAATCAGGGTCAAGTGGGGTTAACTTAAAAAATAGGTCACTACATAAAATCTTTGAAAAAATGGGTGACTGAAAAAATGACTGAAACCTCATTAGAAACTTAATCGTTACAACATCTAGACCAAGTTTGAATCTTGTTCAAGTGAGGCAAAAAACTAGGTCACAAGGTCCAATCTTAAAAAAAAACACTTTGTGTGGGGTCAAAAACTAGATTGTTTTGTCAAATCTTAGAAATCATTGATATTGTCATTTTTTACCTCGATGTTTGAATGAGGGTCAAGTGGGGTTAACTTTAAAAATAGGTCACTACATAAAATCTTTGAAAAATGGGTGACTGAAAAAAATGACTGAAACCTCATTAGAAACTTAATCGTTACAACATCTTGACCAAGTTTGAATCTTGTTCAAGTGAGGCCAAAAACTAGGTCACAAGGTCCAATCTTAAAAAAAAACTTGTAACTTCTTAAGAAGCCACATTAATGACTAAATCTTGATGAAACTAGGTCAAATTGTTAACCTTGACAATATCTGGGATGCACAACTGAGCCTAGAAAATCTTTATTAATGACAAGCTGTTGTTGGTCCCGGCATTTTGCAGATATGCGGAAGCATTGAATAATGCTGGGCGCTCATTTGTGCACAATAATGGCTGAATAATTTATGGGCATCAAGCAGGGAGGCTACTAGATAAGGATGTGAGAAATGGGCGAGATAATAAGACCTTATTGATGGGTCTCCGTGATCACCGCTTAGCAAATATGGCAGTTAATAATTAAAAGATTGCCTTTGAAAGGGATGATTTTTTTAATGTGCCCCTTTTAATGCTTGTGAGGCTTTGCAGTGTGCATGAAAATCAGCGGTTAATAATGCATATAAATTACGTTATTATATTTTTTTCTATGATGCAGATGAAGATTATTTGGGTTTGTAAATTTATGTGGCTATGTATAGCTTTATCATTTAATCTATGTGAGAATAATATTAAAACTGATATACTGTTTTTGTTTGGACTTAATATGTACTTTTAATATGTACGAAATGAGACATTTTGATGCCAGATATGAATTTATATTCAGTTTTATTGCTTGTTACCCACACAATTCCCATTTTAAAATATTAAATGTATTCTTTATCTGTATTAAAATAAAATCCAACTCTATACTAGGGTTCCGTATATGGAGAACTTATACTGCCCTGCTATATGAGATAGCTTTTATAGCGACGCAGTATAGTGTCTGCCTGATCAATCCCTAGTGGTTGGGGATTTTTCTGGCTGGGTAACATTGGCGCCAAACGTAAAATACCCACCATGTGTGTCAGATGTCCCACAGGTGTCGTGGCCGTAGGAAATATACGGAAGAATTTCACAATTGGAGGGGGGTGTAGCAGGGTTCTGTATAAGGAGAACCTATACTGCCTTTCTATATTAGCTAGCTTTTATAGCGACACAGTAGTGTCTGCATGATTTGGAACCGGGAGGTCCAGGGTTCAATCCCTTTAGTGGTCAGGGCTTTTTCTGGCTGGGTTACACTAGTATTTGAAACTTAAATAACTTGGGTATCAGCTATTGTTTAAATGTACTTTATGTGCCGATTCATTCAGATCAATTTTACAATTACTCAAATTCCCTAACCAAGGTATTAAATGCTTGTGTTCTGTCCTTTGTCAATTGTTTATATTTTACACAAATATTTTTGTTATCAACAGAAACTTTTTACATGCACATGAGGTCATAATAATTAACAAAGTTCTATACAATAAGTTTGTATATTCACTAGAAATCCACTTTTTGGCAGATGATACATTTTCACGTATATGATAAGTCTTCTGTCATTGTGCCCATTTTAAATAAAAACTTTTGAAGAGTGTCAATGTCTAATTTAAAGTCTTAAATTTAATAAGCGACGACGATTATATGTATTTATTTCAAAGAATTTTTGAGTTGCCATGCACTTTTGTAATAAAGTTCTTGAATGCTGCAGCGCACACAAAGTATCTCCTTATTCAATAAGACCTGAGAGATTGGATTGCAGTTTTGTTGAAGCCTCTCTAAAACTAATAAACTTTGATAACACATTTATTACTTAAAAAAATGTGGTATACATTATATATTTTTTCCATTAATTATCATTCTATAACTATTAATTTCATTTTTTTATAATTAGTGTTTATTCAGTCTGCAACACACCTTAATGCATTAGCATAATACATCAAAGTATTGCGCAGTTTTGCATGAAAGGCATGCTTTTAAGTGCTTTTTCAAAGTGCTTGCAGAGTTCAACCATATGAGATAATATTATAATGAGAAGTAATAAATATGTCTTTTACCCATTCTAGAATGATATTTATGAAGCCAATTATTAATTTATTTAATTTGTGTATAATATTTGTTTGTTTTTGAAAGATTGGCTGTTGATGGCCAGCCTATCAAATGTTAGCCTCCCTCTGTAAAAAGGGGGCT
The DNA here is from genome assembly GCA_007657795.1 of Dreissena rostriformis. NCBI lineage: Eukaryota > Metazoa > Mollusca > Bivalvia > Myida > Dreissenidae > Dreissena > Dreissena rostriformis. The sequence continues at coordinate 2,567 of VMBQ01015071.1, read as the reverse complement.
TAATGCATGTGCGTAAAGTGTCATCCTAGATTAGCCTGTGCAGTCCGTGCAGTCTAGTGACAATCAGAAAGTTGTTTAGTGTACGTGTATTTATTGCAGTTTTGATATATGTGTTGTGTTCTGAGAAAACTGGGCATAATGCATGTGCGGAAAGTGTCGTCCCAGATCAGCCTGTGCAGTACGAAAAGGCTAATCAGGGACAACACTTTCCGCTTTCATTACATTTTTCCTTTAAATGAAGTCTCTTCTTTGCAAAAATCCAATTTAGGCGGAAAGTGTCGTCCCTGATAAGCCTGTGTGGACTGCATAGGCTAATCTGGGACAACACTTTACGCACATGCATTATGCGAAGTTTTGAATTATACAAGTACCATTCAAAAGCAGTCACATTGCAACAGCTTAATCTGACAATGTACTCAGAATTTCAGCCTTCCTGCTGTTTTATTTATGAGTTCTAATAACAGCACATCACTCAAAATTAGCTTTAGGGCTATAAGTGACAGCAGTAATAACTTAAACAATGTCTGAAGAATATTACCAAAGTTAAAGTTAAAATGGATAAAATTTGCATAAACCACATCATAAATTACTTCATTATACTCAAGCTGTAGCCTTAAATTTGCAACTCACAAGAAAACATGAGAATGTTTCAATTAAAATTAATATCAAGACTTCTACAAGTATCCATTTTAATTCGGCATTTCAATAGTGACTTTCTTTACAGTTATTTTCATGGTATTTTGGAAATTATAAAGCATAAAATAACGCACACAATTCGTAAATACGTTAATCTTTGCTGTTGTTTAAACATATTAAAAGAACATACGTTCAGTTTTAGATTTAATACTGTGGTTTACAGCTTACAATTTTTAATATGGTAAATTGAAACAAAGTATACAAGGTTTATAAATTTCTCAAGATTTGGCATGGACTGAAAAAACAAAACTTAATAATACTCTAATTAAATCCCAAGGTTAAGTGACATAAGAGTACTGGCAATGGTCCACAGTGATAAATTACCTTTAGACTGGTCCATCATCATCATTGTGATCATTCATGCAAGAGTTTATGATATATTTCACAAAATTATATATACCTTTTTTCCATAAAACATCATTATGCACATTCAGTATGCAGATTAAGATGGTTTTCAAACTAAAATTATGATTGAAAACAGTGACAGTGCAACCAGATCAATTATATTGTCAGACAATTATTAATTTTCAAGGAATGGTGTGATATAAGAATAATTGTGGCAAAGCCTTTTAGCCATAACAGTAGCCACAAATATTTTTGAAACATAGAAAACAACAACAATAAGCTTTAGGTACAGCTAGTGTGACTCAAATTAATATAACACTTTACAGATTCCAAATTTTCGTTGAAGTAATGATATTTTTGAGGAAGCAGTAATACTGAACATTTACAATACTCCTAAAATAACCATTATATACATCTTTTGCAAAATTTATAAAGCGTTGCAACCCGAAACGATTGAATAATTTGGAGAGTTCTGTTGCTATCGTTATATTTTGTGACACTACGAGGAGTGTGTATATAAAGTATAAAATACACCTTTCACTGTATGAGCACGGATGGTCGAGTGGTCTAAACGTAGGCTTTTACTCCAGGGGTCAGTTGTTCGACCCCAGTTGCGGATTACTTTTTTTTCTCTATTTAATTTTATTCTCCTTTTTTACTGGAGCTTTTTAGTTCCAATGTTTACATTTATCAATTTAAAGGATTAAATGACAAACTTCAATACATGCCAAAATCTGTGAACAGGTCCCTTTAAAGTACATTCAACAAAATTAGAGAGGCATCCCACTGTTTTTCAGGAAACAAATGCTTTTGAANTCCAAACTTTTTGCAAAGGCCTTCAAAATCCGGTTCCAGCGCTCAAAGGGTTAGAGCCAATTGTTACACAGATATATGTACAACAGTGTCAGAATGACTGAATGATGACAACCCTTGGTTTGGAAAAATGAGCGGGGAAATTGTAACTTCAGCAACAAAATTACACAAGTATATGAGCAGAGAGAATATACCCTACTAAACAAAACCAATTTACCACTTTTGGTCAAACAAAAATGTAACACTGCAAAATTCATTTATAGTTTGGGGCAACGGTTACTTTAAAATGGCAAAATTAAATTCAAGGGTTTTTAATTGTTGAAGTTACATTTAACTTTTTAATCATAAATTAACTTCGGTTTTTATTTACAGACAAATGAATGTGGGCAATTGCCAAAGCAGGAAATATTATGTACATTTAAACAAATCTTTGAAAAAGAAGTGTATGTAACCGTTCTGCAAGCCCTTGGAATAAATTAAAATATTTAAACAAGAATGTTGTGTATATAAGCATTTGTAATGTTTATATAGTATTTGTCATAAACGATATAAACTGTGATGTAGACAGACTTACTACAACAATTGTAACCCAAAGAGAGTTTATGAAATTTCAAAACATGATTGGCAATGCACTTCAATGTAAGGAATATCATTCTTGTATGTTGTATGCCGAAGACAGATTCAATACTGAATTGATATGAAGTGCTTTGAAA
>VMBQ01015069.1:0-13135 GCA_007657795.1 Dreissena rostriformis | reverse complement strand
TATAAGAACACATTCGGTACTAAAAGTATGACAAAAAACAAATATGGTATAATATTTCTCAGTCAAAAGCTTTTAATCAGTGTGATCATGCCTAGTTTAATGCAAAATGGCATGTAAATACAACTTGTCAATTCGAAGGTGAACTGCACTATTTGGCAAAGCATGTGGATTTCAATATAAGATTATATTCAATGTAAAAAATGACTTATTTTTTAGTTTCCGTGAGCAGTTCTTAGGATTATGGCACTATTCTTCATTTCCAAAACGTGCATAATGCTTGCACTGCTACAGGGGATAGACCGTAACAAGCTACTGGTGTGGCGTAAGTGAGACAAATATTAACTGGTGTTCAAATTGGCGGTCAACGGCTGATTTTTCGATGTTTTTTTACGAACATTTGAAAGGTTTGTACATTTACCATACCACACTTACGCCACAACAGTAACTTGTGTGCGATCTACCCCCTGTGTTAGTTGAAAACGAATATGCTTTAAGGCGATTGTCTAAAGGATCTTCTAACGTGTACATATGTATATAATTACCATTTTTTAATTCTAAAATAATGATTTTTTAGAAATTGTAAATGGTAATTATCGACCGACATGCTACATATAAAAGGTTTTAGTATGAATGCCTAGTGCTTTGGCAGAATATTTATTGCGAGAGACTTAGCATGAACAATATATTTTTAACAAAAATTGCTTATGAAAGCCAATGCTGTACAAATATCCGACACGTTTGAAGATATTTTATTAAAACAAAATCGATGCAAGTTTCATCATTTTTACATGTACAAAATGTCGTTTCAAAATGGACCACAACGCATTTAAGTGTTCTTTACAGGGTACTTCCGGACGATTTAATGAACACATTGAAGGCAAATTCAGGAGAACCAAAACCATATTTCATTTATTATATCATTCCAAAGACAAAACACAACGGCGACACATTCTTTATTATTCCATTCATAATAACAGGCAAGATTAAATCATTTTCTCTAACGTCAATTGCACCTTCCGAGAGACGTGCGCAGACAGTTTGTTAATAAAAGATAATAGGTAATATACAGGGTGGTGTTGATTGAGTATGTTTTCGCTTTAAAGCATTATTGATGAACATAATCTTACTCGGGAAGTCGGTGCGCTAGTTCATTTGCTGAGGCGCATATGCCAGTACACTTTCTTCGAATGTGTATCTTTATTTCAGTATTTCACTAGTATCCACCACAATCGCTGATACTATCTAAAAATAATGAAACCTGAAGGCTTGTGTGCAAAATTGTTGATAACCAATTATAAATGCAGTAAATGTTCTACAGCCTTAAGGTAAATCTCGATCAGCATTTCGCCGATACTCGACCCGTGTAGAAAGGGTCAATTGACCCAAACAAATATTTACGGGTTAGTTCTTCATGTTGGATTATCGATGCTCTACGTTTCAAAGATTATTACGGACAGCTTAGCTAACTCCACATATAATGAGCCTCGTTATGCGAAAACAGGACGTAATGCATGTGCGTTAATTTTAAAAACTAGTGTGCAAAGGCTAATCAGAGACGACAGATAGATAGATAGATTTATTTTGGAGATGGCATACATACACACAATGCATTGAAACAAAAGTACATACAACAATAGGAAGTAAAAAACAATCATAATTGAAAAAGTACATGCATATTATGCACTTTGGCATGCACTTCAACGCCAAGGATTACACGAAAAAGAGCAATATCCCTTATTTCCATTGTGGTCCTTGCTGTTGGTGGCAGGACATAGAAAGGCATTAGTAATAAATAAATACTAAATACTATGTAAATAATAATAAATACATGAAATATAATACTGAGATTCAGATCAATGAACACAACATTAATATCACATTTTAGCTTTGCAGACATGTACTATCATAGTATAATTGAATACCCCCCTAAAACAGAAAACATCGAATGTACCAATTATGATCATTATTATCACAGATTAAATTTGGATGGATTAAAAATTTAAAGGTTACTACAACAAACAAAATTACAAAGTCACATTAAGTATGCATGTATTATTAATCCGAATTGATAAGACATTGGGTAAAGGAAAATGTAAACATTCACCAGCAAAGCATAGTAACCTAAGATTAAAGATTAAACTTCTCTATTTGAAAGATATTGTTTTAGAGCAGATTTCAAACTAGACAATAATGTCATCTGGGTTATAAAAATGGTAGTTTATTCCACAATGTGCAACCCAAGTAACTGAAGGACTTCTTCCAATTTCCTTTAACCGACACTTTTCATCTACACTGGATTTTCGTTTAGATGAGACCGCCTTTAAACGTAAGATTCCACCAAAGCGGAACGTTTAGTGCCTAAGTAGCCTGTGTGGACTACACAGGCTAATCCGGCATGAAACTGAACACACATGCACTTTACCCAGTTTTCCCAGAACGAGGCTATAATGTTGTCGATTATACAACTAGATCAGTATCACTTACACAAGTTATTATTGAATTCTTGAAAATCTTAAAAACTGTATTTTAATCTCATATCAAAATAACTTAGTGGTTTCACGTTTGTTGATGCTGCAATGACATTGTGAATGATATTCATTTGCAGCAATATGTACACTGACACTGAAACATTTATTATAAATATGTATGCATACAACACACAAGTTGGTTACATATGATGTGATCAAAAACAAAGTATTCCTACATCAGATAAAGACCACTATGAAAGACCATAAATGGATATGTTAATGTTAAACTCTTTATCTACATCCACGTTTGTCATCGGTGAGTACCTGTGTGTAAATTAATGCCCCAAACATAATACGAAGTACATTTCGTTCAAGAATTCATCCCAATTATATGTTGGAAATAAGGTAATAAGGTAATGACTTCCGTTGTCATAGAAAATGTGGCAAAGAATAATGTTATTTCCTTGCACGGTAATATTAATACATCTTTATGAATCCTTCTATGCATATTTCTTACATAATTATAACGGGAGTTAAGATAAATACACGGCCACTGGCTATAGACCAAAAATAATCAGACTCGCTCAGGGAAAATGAGGTTTAAGGCATGCGCGTAGAGTGTCGTCCCATATTAGCCCGTACAGTCTGTGTAGGCTAATATGGGGCGATACTATTCTCCATGACTGGGTTGTTTTTGTTTAGAATAGACTTTCTATACACGAAAAATTCCGTAAATGCGGAAAGATTCGTAGCTGATTAGTCTGTGCTAATCTGAGACGATACTTAAGGAACATGCACTAAGCCACGTTTTCCTACAGAGCGTTTCAAATCTTTTGTCGCTGGGTTCAGTAAACATAAGTCAATGCTATTCATGCTAGCATGAGAGAAATGAATCACTGGGCAAACAATAAATTAAAGTTGATGAAAACTAAACAACAACCGAATTTTAATATCAAATAACAATCAAACAGAGGTTTTGATATCATAATTATGTAAACAATATGTAGATAAATTTAAATTTAAAAACTAGGTTTTTGCATTGATTGTTCCAAGTGTGGTGTTGTGATGTATGTGTTGCCCTGTTGTGTATGGAACATCATTCATTTTCCTTAAATATAAAAAAAAAACAAGCAGATGAACGTTTTGCGTATTTAATATAAAAATAATATTAAATATTTTAGTAGCACTTGACATGGAATTATTTACGGATTCTTGAGGGAGCAGAGCAGCCGAGCTGCTAATGGCAATGGGACCGACTATGAATATTTAATATCAAACGACGTGGTTAAAATTACGATGAGAAAACACTCACCGTTTAGTAGTTTTATTTCAACAAATGCATTACTTTACAACAACTATTTGGAATATTATAAATTATAAAATATACGTTGTTCATGCAAATTACCTTAGTGTTAAAATATATATGTTTGGTTATGTGTACATAATCATAATGATCATCATTTTCATCGTTATCATCATGATCATCAACAGCAGCCTCAGTAACAATATCGTCATGATCAAAATTGTTGTTCTCCTTTTCACATTAGCGTATACAATGTATGTAGACCATATTGTACAGAGTTGCTTCCTCATTTTAAACTACACACTAATTTGTGAATAATCGCAACGTGCACAACTGAAATGAAAGGGACAAGAAGTTCAGAAATACATCAGTGTATCTGTTTTAGGAAAAACAATGCATACATAGTTTGGACTTGTTGAATGAGACAAATCCCAATAGTTATACATATCATATCAGAAAGTTAAAATATTTCTTATAATCGATCGTTTAGGATTACAGCACGCGATCTGGTCGTTATGATTTTTTTTGTAAATAAAATACGAGCAAATTTTTAAACAAATGTCTATACTGTTCCTTTATTTTTAGTATTCCTATTTTAATTAATGATGAAAACATAGATATGATAACTATTTTTACTTTTTCAATTGTGTCGCAAATCCGTTTTTGGAGGGGGAAAATGACGAAGTACATCGAATTTATATTTCAAATTGACATTTAATTATCATGATAAGATATCTCGCTTCCTTAAATTTGTTTTATGAATTGCGAGCTCAGTGCTAGGTAAACAGTTCTGAATACCGTTAAAGAGGTTAAAGTCCCCTCTGCCATGCATTGACCATTACAAGCAGAATATCTATTATACGCATGCGTGGACTTGTAGCGGTTATTGTTCCGTGTGATAATGCGTGCTCGGTTCTTGTCTAAATTTCTCCTAGTTTATCAAATGATGTCGTAAGACAATCTGATCTCTGGATACTNAGGAGACCTCCTCCAGAGAAAAATTATCATACGAGCGGAAAGTATCGTCCCTGATTAGTCTTTGTGGACTGCACACGTTAATCTGGAACGACACTTTACGCGTAATACGTGTGTGGATGAACCGACACTTTATTACCACTGTTGTTCATAATTGATGTAGGTTCCACAATGTCAGATATTTACATATTTACTACCGATAGGAACGCATGTACAATTCCAAACGTCATGTTCAACACGTGTGATCAATATATTTTCTATTATGTTGAACACTATGTAATGGTACTGTAGCCGGGGTTTTGTGTTAACAACACAAGGGATTTAAAGTTTCCAAAGTTTAATACTCTAAATGATGATGGTCTGAAATATAATTATATAAAGTATTATAAGTATAATGATAAATTATAAATCAGATAATTAACAAATACAATATAATTCAAAAAATATAATGATTACAATTATAACAATAATACAAGTAAATACACTTTAAATAATAAAATAACTCACCAGTGACCATAGTAGAAAAACCTTAAGATAGTAGGTTAAAGCAAATGGAAAAATGCTTGTACCTCTTGCAAGGTTTAGTAACGAACTGAATCAAATGTTTTAGATATATAAAAGCATAAAGAGGTATCTGAATTCAGCTCACCTAAAAAGCATACACCATTTATATAATAACTCACTCATTCATCGTGCACCCTGCTTTGCAGAGGCCTCAGCAGCTAGCGTGTGGGCTTGCTGCAAGCAAAATTGCAGTTTATGCACGTATCCAGCAGGATCTGGATGTCCTTCGTTCCCGGGTTCGGTTCCAAAAAATGTATCAATGGCCAGCCTGGGATTCCATCCAAACATCAAATAATGTGGGAAAAAAAAACAGTAGCCTCAGACATTCTAGCATTATATGCTTGAACTAGGGGACCGACACAGGACTTCCAAACATGTTTTTGTTCGGGATTTAAAGTCCCTAACATCTTCAATAAGGTTTGCTTAAACCTTTCAGAACGGTTTTCCATGGGGTGATAGGGAGTTGTGTGAGATTTATCGACCCCTGCTATTTTGCATAGCTCCTTTATGACCTTACTCTCGATATTTCTTCCCTGATCACTGTGGAGGCGATCAGGGAAAGAGTAATATCGTATGAAATGGTCATACATGGCTTTGGCAGTTGTTTGAGCTGTCTGGTTCCTGCATGGAACAGCTTGTGCATACCTTTTGAAATTATCTGTGATCACTAGTATGTGTTCATAGCCTCCCTTTGACTGTTTCAGTGAAGGGAAGTCCATACACACAAGTTCCATGGGTTTGGTTGTTGTTATATTAACCAGCCCAGCTGTGTGTGATGGGCGTTTCCTAAGGATACATCTATCACAGTTCTGTATCTTGGACTCTATGTCCTTGTCAATACCATGCCAGTAAAATCTCTTTCTGGCTTACCATAAAGATTTTTCTTTACCGGGATGTCCTACATCATCATGTACCCCTTTAAGCGCCTGTTGTTTAAAGCTGCTTGGTAAAGCCAGTTGTTTGACTGATTGACCATCCAAAGAAGTGGTTCGGTACAGCACATTATACTCAATTACAAGGCGTTTCCACTCTCGCAAGAATTGCTGTACCTCAAGCGGTTCCTTACGGAGTGCTTTCTCCCTGGGTTGGGAACCACTCTTTAGTAGGTCAATCACTCGACTTAAGGTTTTATCTTTATCTTGTTCATGGCTCCAGTTAGTCCTTTCATCTGTGGGCAATTGAGTCCTGGTCTCTTCTGCAGAAAGAGGACATGCATCAATAGCCACACAGTCTGCAATTGGTGCAGATATTTGGGAAGCAATGCAAATTGCTTGAACCATATCAACACTAACCTAGTTCTGAGGCAGTCTGCTCAAGGCATCTGCATCAACATTGAGTTTGCCTGGTTTGTATTTTATCTCAAATTCACATGTACTCAATGCTGCAAGCCAAAGGTGACTAGTAGCGTCCAGCTTGGCTGTACTGGTGACATAGGTCAATGGATTATTGTCTGTGTAGACAATGAACTCGTTACCAAAAAGGTAATCATGGAACTTTTCGGTAACGGCCCATTTAAGTGCCAGAAACTCTAGCTTGTGTGCTGGGTACCGTTTTTCTGAAGGTCTCAATCCACGACTGGCATATGCAATTACCTTGCTCATCCCGTCTTGCACCTGATACAAGACGGCACCTAAGCCTGAGCCTGATGCGTCAGTATGTAAGACAAAGGGATGATCATACTGGGCATATGCCAGTCGTGGATTGAGGCCTTCAGAAAAGTTGGATCACTTGGAAATCACGTTGGATCACTTGGAAATCATGTTGGATCACTTGGAAATCACGTTGGATCACTTGGAAATCACGTTGGATCACTTGCAAATCACGTTGGGCGCCATTTGTAGCCTGGGTTTTGTATTAACAACACAAGGGGTTTAGAGTTTCCAAAGTTTAATACTCTAAATGATGATGGTCTGAAATATAATTACATAAAGTTTTATAAGTACATGTATTATGATAATTAACAAATACAATATAATTCAAATAATATAATGATTACAATTATAACAATAATACAAGTAAATACACTTTAAATAATAAAATAACTCACCAGTGACCATAGTAGAAAAACCTTAAGATAGTTGGTTTAAGCAAATGAAACAATGCTTGTACCTCTTGCAAGGTTAAGTAACGAACTGAATCAAATGTTTTAGATATATAAAAGCATAAAGAGGTATCTGAATTCAGCTCACCTAAAAAGCATGTACCATTAATATTATAGGTCACTCATTCATCACCATTCACCCACACTGAATCTCTCTCGCACTCTTTATTGGGTAAGTAGTTATAAGAGGATAAGTGTATGTGGATACCCTGTTACAGTACAATAACAAGAAATAGCATTATTAGAATTGTATTGATAAACTCGATATATTGTACGGCTTCATTTGACATGACGGCGTATGTGCGAGCGTGATAAATCATTTGCCCATAAATTTCTAGAAATAACTTTGAACGTGGGAGACCAAATAATTGTCAATTATATGGTGCGAATACATGTCTGGATTACGTTTTTATAGGTTATGTCACACAGTTTAATGTTATTTCCGCCCATAGTAATAACCATGAATCCTTATATGCACACACTTTCAGACAGGATGGGACAACGTCAAATACTTGATCACTTTCTAGACAGTACAAAATTGTTGTCGGAGTGCAAATAAGTCGATGATGTCCATAGTTGCATTGCGACAAAACATAACTCAACCCGTTAAATATTGATGCGATTTTAAAGAATAGTCGTAACACGCGTATTTTAACGTGACTATAAGAAACTGTAAATTACTAAATGAAATTAACTGAATAACTTTAAAAAATGTCTTCTCCATCATGTATTTGGAACATGTGTGTAACTTAAAAATGTCCCCACACAAGGTTTGTTACGTATCTTTATAAGATTGTATACTCATTCCCAGTCTCCAACCCATTTGGTAACTTTCTGGTCCGCATCCTTCTTTCGGGCATTCTTCGTTTACACAACACGATGTACACAACATAACAGACAGACATCTCTTTTATTTTAACCAATACATGCCAGCACAATAATGCCTTTTGGGACAGACAGAAGTGTTATTTTAAAATTTCTATATGTATTTTGTCAAAAACATTTTTTTTCCAAACACTTAGCCTGAGAATTGCTTTAATAACATTATTTTTTTATATGTTTTTATTTGTGCCAGAAAATATGTGCAAAGGCCTGTTAAAACACGCATTGTATGACACAATCTCCTTATAATTGGTCCAAATATGTGTCGTGTTCTGAAAAAAACTGGGCATAATGCTTGTGCGTAAATTGTCATCCCAGATTAGCAGGCTACTTTTCGACGACACTTAACGTACTTTACGGATATGCATTAAGCAGTCCGCACAGTCTAATCAGGGACGACAATTTCCGCTTTTATGGAATTTTTCGTTTAAATGTTGTCTCTTCTTAGCGCAAATCCAGTTTAGGCGGAAAGGGTCGTCCCTGATTAGCCTGTGCGAACTGCACAGGCTAATCTGGGACGACACTTTACGCACATGCATTTTGCCCAGTTTTCTCAGAACGCGACTCATATTATAAAAAAACAAACCTATGTTTGCTCAAACTTAACACTTGCAGTTCGCACGATCTAATGTCCGTTTGAAGGATTTTTTTTCTGAACGAAAATGCAGAGTAGGCGAAACATGTCGTCCCTGATTAGCCAGTGCGGACTGCTTAATGCATATCCGTAAAGTACGTAAAGTGTCGTCGAAAAGTAGCCTGTGCAATTCGCACAGGCTTTTCAAGGACACTTTCGTCTTTTAATGTATTTCTTGTTCAAATAAAATCTATTTTTAACGAAAATCAAGTTTAGGCGGAAAGTGTCGTCCCTGATTAGCCTGTGCAGTCCATGTTCCAATTTCATCTTTTTCATTGTTGGCTACATGTTAAGCCTCAATTATGTTTTTGAATCGACCGTTCCAAGGCAGTAACCTCAGCATTAATCTGTTTTGTGATTTTTATGATGTGTTATGTATTACATTTAGCATGAGAAAAATTCTTTGTAGCTCTAGCAAGTCTTATATTAAGGTAAGTGACCAAATTCCCATACGATACAGTAAAATACCTACAACATGACAAAGACATAATTTATTTTATTCCCGTAAAAAAATGACATAGACATAACACATAAACAAGATTCAATCTGTGGTTACCGCATTGGACAGGTCATGCAGTAAAGAAACGATGCACATATTTGCAGATATGTAGCAAAATCTCCAAACATGTGCGGAAATAAATGTTGCATTCATGGTACTTGCGTGAAGTGATAACATTACTATTTCAAGAAAAATATTTGTTATTAGTCTTAATTTTGTAGTTTTGAAATGATTTCGCATTATTTGCCGCAGAACAGTTTTACTTTCTATAACATTGCAAACATTTGCATTTGCACAATATCGAAAAAAGCAATATGTATTAATTGATATGTGGGTTCAATGGTTTTTTGGAAAACAATAACACATAGTATATATTAACCGTTTGCATGTTCTTGAAGAATTTAGGAAAATGACACCTTCTAATAGATCATTGGCCAGGCTGTTTTGTAATCCCTATCTGTTTTAATGCATTGGTCGAACATTCCAAACATATTCAAACAGTGTACATTATAAGCTATAACCTCTTATATGAAGATATTGCACATTTGATAACACTGATGTCTGAACATGCACATGTGCCTCGGTCTGGGAAAATAGGGCTTCATGCATATTAGTAAAGTGTCGTCTCCGATTAGCCTGTGCACACTACACAGCAGAATGCTATTTTCACCTCCACTGTTTTTGTTTGTTTAGAAGAGAACTCTTTATACGAGAAAATACATAAAAGCGGAATGTGTCGTCCCGAATTAGCCTGTTCATTTTGCACAGGCTTATCTGGGACGACCCTTTACGCACATGCATTAAGCCAGGTTTTCCCAAAACGAGGTTTAAACTATAGAACTCGAATGCATAGTTTGCTTTCATATACACGTAACATTTGAATACAGTAAAATTATAATTTAGAAAAGCGGATACTCCAAAACAACATACAAAAATACTGAGGACATAATTTTACTTACGAAACGTTTTAAATAATTTCTATTATTTAAATCAATATTACTCAGTGTCTTCTTGAAGAGGTGAATATTAATATGTTTTGTGAAAACATAACATAAATCTTAGTCATAGTTTACAAGCAAACAACAATTATATGATGCGCCCTAATAATAATATAAGCTTCTAGAAACATTAAATATGCGTGTTGTTATTCAAATCGCGTACTGGCCCTATTTAAATGTGTTACGTTAATTTAATTAACATATACGCAACATGAATACTTTATTAAATATAAGTTTATGCGTTCGTATTAGAGTGTGCGTAAAAATCTCTGAAAATTCTGTGCATGGGTCTGAAATAGCATATAGTTGATATAATGCGTCAATACTCTCGCCGCCTATAGTCAGGTCTCGATCAGCATGTCACAGACACTCGACAAAAATTAAAACCTTTAATATATCCTATAAAATAGTCACGTTTGTGTTCGTAATACAGCTTTACATATATAAGCATATTTATTTTTTAAGACAGTAACCATACGTTGAGTGTATCATATAATTGATACAATTTAATGCATGTTGCTTCTGCCATACGCTAAGAATTATGTTTTTATAGCATTTCCGTTTATCTACATTTATCAAACGTTTCTTACATAATTGACTGATTACTGATGGAATGTGTTTTCAACTTTCAATCGAATGCATACTTTGACTTCATATGATACATATGATCTGATATAACTTTTTACACTACGTAAGGAACAACACTATTATCTTAAAACGAAATCATATTTTTGTTAAACGCTATATCTCCATCCTGATTGTATAACTGTTCGTGTAAAACACTTTTGGCAATATTTGCGTCAGATGAAATAACCTAGTGCGTTTCGGACAAGAATCCATTTCCATTATAGGGTGCAAACAAGGTTATGGCTTTTATGTGCAACTAGATAATGTGTTTTTTATTTCATTCTATTAAACTATTCTTAATTCCTCATACGCACACACAATTATTAGGGTATGAAGAAGAAAACATGACCACTGTCTAAATAGTCCAGAAAGCCTGTGTAGCGAGCTGGAGTAGACATAAGTCAACGCCCTTCATACTTGGATTGGACACATTAATTAAATGAGCCTCGTTCTTGGAAAACTGGACTTAATGCATATGCGTAAAGTGTCATATGCGTTAGTGTATGGTTTAAGGCCACTTGCCTTAGCTTGATCGTAGTGATGACAGGAATGATGTCTAGCAGATGCAACTAGAGTTTTACGGTTTATTTTTGTCTGGTGAAAATGATTTTGTTAACAATTGAACACTTTTCTTTAAATACGAAAATCAAATAAAAGCCTCTTAAGCATGCTTTACAATGACCCTAGTGTTACCCGTTGTTGGAGTATTTGGTTTCTGTTGTATAATATATTATATTGGTCATTTTCTTTAAATTAAATTGGTTACTGCTGAGCTAAGAGTGCGATTTTGCGAGCTCTTGTCTCAATGTTTTTGTTTTATGCTGATGTATACTCATCTTTTGATCGGCTTTTTCTAAGTTTGTTTAATAGTTGGTTATTGTTTGCTCAACTTTAAAAGAAAAAAAGCAACGTTGGTTTACTTATACTGTTTTGTTCTTATTGCACTCTGACAAGCAATCATTGTGCGGCTTATTGTATATTATTTTTTAAAGACGTCAATACATCGGTTAATCGCTGCAAACTATAAAGCGTACGGCGAAATTGTATGAAAACAGAACTTTCGGGATTCTAAGAACCAGAAGTCAAGGAGTGCTTTCGCAGAGTTGATTGGTCTTTTATTGTTTGGATTTGCTTCCGGTTTTGAGTGGAATAGGTCAAATTATCGTATATTTCCAGCTTCCAGTCGACATTAACACGGCCTAAAAATCAAACGATACCGAATTAGGCTTGGGGCTTTTCGTTTCACAACGTTAATAAACTCTACTATGACCATAAAGACATTTCTAAATCCGCCTTTAACAGAACATTTATTGAGAAGTGCTATTGAGAAGACAAAAAGTGCAAACCAGTTTGAGGCATAACAGTCGACAGCCCTTAATGTACCATTTGGCATTTTTAACATGTGCGAAGCAATTCTGTTTGCCCCGATTAAATAATATTTAAGGAACTAAATTTACTGTCATAAGTTGCTTGAATTGGTATATGTTCAGAATGTGCGTAGATGCGTGTTCAACTTTGCATATATGTGGCAAAATGTACATTCACCAAACTTGTGCTGAAATAAAGAGGAGTTATAACATAGCCATTTCAATAATAATATTTATTAGTCGTAATTGTGTAGTTTTTAATTATTTGCATTATTTTCCGCAACACAACTTCACTTATAATAAAACATTGCATACATGTACATATGCACAACAGAAAAAGACGTTTATATATTTATTGATATATGAGTTCGATGGTTATGGAAAAACAAAAGCACATGTATATTACCCTTTTGCATATTCTTGAAGAATTTAGGAAAATGACACCTTCTATTAGATCACTGGCTAGGCTGTTGTTTAATCTGTTTTACTGTCTTGGTCGAAGATTCCAAACATATTCAAACAAAGAGGTTGCCTATGTTTTGTATTTGTTTTTACCTTTAAGTGATAACATAGGGGCTAAGTTTTTTCTATAATGTTATGTGTGTCTTATCCGATTTCGTATCGTTAATTGTTCCCTTCCACGAAATCAAAGGCAAGCGGATATTAACAAATAATTCTTCCGAGATGATGATTCTTGATTTATTTGTCTTAAGTCTT
>VMBQ01015065.1:2092-13156 GCA_007657795.1 Dreissena rostriformis | reverse complement strand
ATTAATCCTATTAGACATACATCATTAACTAAATTGTTTTTTTTTGAGGTGGACTTAAGGAACATTATTTCTATTCACCCTTTACATGGGAAGTTTACAGTGACATGTCCATTCACAATGGTAAAGCTATTATCGTATTGTGTTGCTATCACTCTGTAACATATTTGTTGATAAATGTATTGTTTGTTTCATTAATAAAGATTCTTTTAAATCACGACTAGGTAGCATTTGTTTCTTTCTACTGTTAATGCGTATAAAAGGAATGCATGCCTTCTCAACATTTTATTTACTGAACATGACTATAAGATGAAAAAAAACGGTTAACTTATAAGTATAGGTGTACCTGTAATATGTTTTGCAATGTCCAACTGAATCTGATACCGACAACAGAATAAATAAATAATCAATGTCAATACATATTTTGTTCTGATTTTTACATTTTGCTTGCAGCCCAACTTAATCGATCCCGACGGTCAAGTATTAACGAAATTTGGACAAAGCATAGATGCCATTTTTGTGGGAAGCTCATGGCATCCAACCACGCGTTAACTGTGCACATCCGGTCTCATACCGGTGAGAGGCCGTACGCATGCGAAACTTGTGGACGCACCTTCTCCGTAAAGTGTAGCTACCAGCGCCATTTGCAAGTTCACCAAACTTCTTGAATGTCACCTATGAGTTTGTGTTTCAGCAAGTATCATGAATTTAAGATATGACAATCGCTCTGGGAAAACGGGGTTTAATGCATGTGCTACAATTTCCGCTTGTATGATATTTTTCGTTAATAGGAAATCTCTTCTTAGAGAAAATCTAGTTAAGGCGAAAAGTTTGGTTCCTGATTAGCCAATGCGGATTACACAGGCTAATCTGGGACGACCCCTTACGCACATGCATTAAACTACCTTTTCCCAGAGCGTGGCTTATATATGTGTGTTTAACAGACTTGTTTCAGTTTGGCATTCGTATCTGTTACGCAAAAGTCATCGCACTCAACGCGTCATTATTGTACANCATACCGGTGAGAGGCCGTACGCATGCGAAACTTGTGGACGCACCTTCTCCGTAAAGTGAAGCTACCAGCGCCATTTGCAAGTTCACCAAACTTCTTGAATGTCACCTATGAGTTTGTGTTTCAGCAAGTATAATGAATTTAAGACATGACAATCGCTCAGGGAAAACGGGGTTTAATGCATGTGCTACACTTTCCGCTTGTATGGTATTTTTCGTTAATAGGAAATCTCTTCTTAGAGAAAATCTTGTTAAGGCGAAAAGTTTCATCCCTGATTAGCCAATGCGGATTGCACTGGCTAATATAGGACGACCCCTTACGCACATGCATTAAACTACCTTTTCCCAGAGCGTGGCTTATATATGTGTGTTCAACAGAATTGTTTCAGTTTGGCATTCGTATCTGTTACGCAAAAGTCATCGCACTCAACGCGTCATTATTGTACAGGCTAAACTTCATACATTTCATTCGCAAATCCATACTTTTTAGAACTTTGTGTCGTCAATAAATAAACGGATTATGTAAAGGATAGTTCAAGTTTTTAGTCCTTTGTCTGTTACACCAGAGGGACTATATATTTACCCCGGTCCGTCCATCAGTCCGTCCGAATCTGAATTCTGCGATAACGCAAAAAGTAATTAAGCAAAGTTGATGAAACATGGTATTTGGATAGTGTCAAATAAGAAAAACGCGCGTTATTGCAGATGTCTTCGTCTGACTTGTTTCCTAGAGTTACAGCAATTGTTGAAACTAAGACATGGCTCATGTGAAAACTTAAAAACGACTTTATTTAGGTTGATGGAATATGCATGTTATCGTTATTTCCGTATTTTTGTCAGACACAAATTGTGGTAAGTTACAGATATAAGTGAAAACTAAAATCTGGATTATGCGACACCTCAACAAGTAATTTAGCTAGAATACTGGAATTCAGTATTTGGGTCGAGATTCATTTGGGGAATATGCGAGTTATTTCAGGGTTTTTTATATACCGAGCTCATGCTTACCATAGTCACAAAAATAATTGAAAACTAATATCTGGATCCTGCGATTACTAAAAAGTACTTTAGCTACAATGATGAAATGTTTGGAGATCCATATGACTTATAGGGTAACGTTGTTAAACAGTCATATGTTCTGCTCAATCGTCATGAAACTTGCTCAGAATATTTGTTCTAATGATATCTTAAAGGTCGCCGTGGCGAAGTGGATATGGTGTCCGCCTAGCGACCAGGAGGTAGCGGGCTCGATCCCCACGGTGGGAGCGTTCCTTCGATCTACCCCAAAGACACCAAGTACTGGTTCTAGTCCCAGGAAACGGACACGACCGCGTTTCAAATATGAGGCTTTCGATGCAATCGAGCTAAAATAAATGGGTTAAAACTAGGCTAATGATATCTTAGCTGTGATATTTTGGTTGATTTCTAAAATGGTTACAAAACGTCACAAAAGCTGTTAGAACAGTTCACTGCGTGTGGGTCTCAAATGAGAGACCAAGGCTCTTTCAGGTCCTATTATTTATTGGATTCGTCTTACGAATATGCTAAATGCTTGCTAAGGACATAGCAGATTAGTACGAATTTTCAAACACAACAGCAATGCAAATATGTAATATCTTCTGTTCATATGTTCATATATTCCAAATGATCAGTCACATGGGCAATATATAGCAAATTAAATCCAACTTTTGATATCTACAACCATGTCGGCCCTAATTCGNACGTGACTACTGCCTATTTTCGGAGACATTCGTGTCGTGTTGACACATTGAATTTTACATTCCAGTGTTTTTAGGTATTTGTCTTTCTTTTAGAAATGCATGCCCTTACAAGTTATGTATCGAATGTATTTATATTAGAATGGCTATAATTTCTAGACATATAATTGTAAATAAATTTATATGTAAATCAATAAATTATTATGATTAAATTATGTTGGGTTATGTATTTGTTTAAAACAAAACATGTAAGTTTTAAATACGAATTTAAACTTATGTTTTTGTTAAATATTTGCAGTTAACAATGCGCGATAAGTATTTGGAGTTTTGGATTTGGAGAGCGCCCAAGAATAAACACTTTTTCTTAAAAAAACTTATCGTGATGTAGGGCTAGTAATTTTTGGCACTACTTGTTTACTGTTCACAGTTATGGAGTGGTCTCAATTATTAACACTACGTGTTAAATATTTGCAGTTTGGGGTTATTTACAACAATTGTTAACTAATTTCAGATCTAGATTATTAAAACCTTGATATTCATGTTCAGTTTTTTATTATAAACAACACTTCTTAACTATTTAAGTTTTAAATTATAAGCAACAGTTATTAACTATTTTCATTTCTAGTTTATTAACATGTGTTTACTATTTTCATTTCTCGATTATAAACAACATGTGTTAACGTATTCCAGGTGTAAATGATTAACAACACTTGTTAACTATAATCACTTCTAGATTATTAAAAATTGTTAACTATTTTCACTTCTATATTTATAAACAACACTAAATAACTATTTTCAGTTCTCGAGAACTCACGTTTCCTGTACGAGAAGTTCGCCCCGCAAGCGTTCATCTACGCCAACGAAGCCGTTTCTGAGGGTAACCGCTTCCGGTGCCCCGTCTGCAGCAAGACCGTCACCTGGCGCTACACGCTGCTGGAGCACATGACGGTTCACACTAAGGAGAAGCCATTCCGGTGTTCCTTCTGCGCGGCAGAGTTTACCCGCAAGGACTCGCTCATCAAGCACCTGTACAGGATACATCCTGAGACGACTTGCGCACAGATGGACGCAGACATCGCCTATAAGGCCACTGACAGTTTTTAGTCATCCTAAAGGAATGGTGTGCGAATTTATCGATTTTAAGGCTGCATTCGATACGATCAATAGTTCATTATTGTGGTATAAGTCAGGCGAGTATAGTATAAATGGAAAGTTCTTAAATATTGTCAAAAATATGTACAACAACGCCCAATCATGTGTTATGACGAAAGATCAAACTAGTTTTCATGTTCTTTTGAGGTAAGGCAAGGAGAAAATGTATCCTCAATTCTATTTTTATTCTTTTAGAATGACCTACATTCATCTTTCGATTATAGCAGATATGTAGACGGATTAAATTTTCATATTCAGTAAAACGAGGACGATATGTTAATTTTGTTTTAACTATTTGTGTTTTCGAACGCTTACGACACTGTTGTAGTAGCAGAGTCAGATAACGATCTTCAAAATTGTTTAAATATGTATTCTCAATATTGTGACGCATGGAAACTAACTGTTAACACAGACAAGTCAAAAACTGTTATATTAAGCAAAGGTAGACAAGCTAATGATTTATTTTACTATCAAAGATCATCATCTTGAAGCTGTTAAAAATTATAAATACCTCGGCATTTTATTCAATAGTAGCGGCTCATTTTCACAGACAAAAAATTATCTAGCCGAACAGGCAACCAAAGCTATGTACTGTCTTATCAATACATGAAGTACTCTTGCTTTAAAAATAGATATGATTGAAAATTTATCTATTTAACAAGATGATTAAACCTATTCTTTTGTACGGTTGTGAATGGTGTGGGTTTGGATATAACCATTTATTAGAAAAAGTTCAGCTGAAGTTTTTGAAAATTATATTAGCGATTAAGGCCAGTACGGCATCGTGTATTATATCCGGAGAAACTGGAGTAAAGCCCCTCCAAATTGATATTGAAACTAGAATTATTTATTTTTGGTCTCAATTAGTCCATCCATTGTGTTTTAAATTATCACATCAAATTGATAACATCTTATGTAGCCTAATATACATGCAACGGAAAACACTAAGTTCGATTGGATAGAGTGTATAAACAACATTTTTGTTAAATGCGGAATGGTGAATATTTCGCAGTCTCATGATTTTTCGAATTGCACCTGGCGCATTCAAAGGATGAAACAAAAACTAACCGATCTGGTTAAATGGTACTTAGATATAAATAATTCTAGTAAATGCAGCAATGTTACATGGTAAAAACTCCAGATAAATTTATACAATACATGATACGAATTCGCACAAGAAAGAACAAGTTACCTATACTCTGATTACAAGTCGTTTACTATCAATCGAAACCATAATAGTCATTTGATTATTGTTCATTAGATGGTATATATTTAGATTGTATATGGTTACACGTCGTTTACATCCAATCGAAACTTTAAGAGGCGTTTGATTATTGTTCATCAGATAGTGTAGACGACGTTGTTTTAAGTGGTTAAACTATCAATCGAAACCTTACTAAACAGGTGTTTGTCCATCACTTAATGTAAATAATTATAATATAATAGTAATTATGTCCCAACATTAATCCTATTAGACATACATCATTAACTAAATTGTTTTTTGAGGTGGACTTAAGGAACATTATTTCTATTCACCCTTAACATGGGAAGTTTACAGTGACATGTCCATTCACAATGGTAAAGCTATTATCGTATTTTGTTGCTATCACTCTGCAACATATTTGTTGATAAATGTATTGTTTGTTTCATTAATAAAGATTCTTTAAAATCAAGACTAGGTAGCATGTGTTTCTTTCTACTGTTAATTCGTATATAAGGAATGCATGCCTTCTCAACATTTTATTTACTGAACATGACTATAAGATGAAAAAACGGTTAACTTATAAGTATAGGTGTAATTGTAATATGTTTTGCAATGTCCAACTGAATCGGATACAGACAACAGAATAAATAAATAATCAATGCCAATACATATTTTGTTCTGATTTTTACATTTTGCTTGCAGCCCAACTTAATCGATCCCGACGGTCAAGTATTGACGAAATTTGGACAAAGCATAGATGCCATTTTTGTGGGAAGCTCATGGCATCCAACCACGCGTTAACTGTGCACATCCGGTCTCATACCGGTGAGAGGCCGTACGCATGCGAAACTTGTGGACGCACCTTCTCCGTAAAGTGTAGCTACCAGCGCCATTTGCAAGTTCACCAAACTTCTTGAATGTCATCTATGAGTTTGTGTTTCAGCAAGTATCACGAATTTAAGATATGACAATCGCTCTGGGAAAACGGGGTTTAATGCATGTGCTACACTTTCCGCTTGTATGGTATTTTTTGTTAATAGGAAATCTCTTTTTAGAGAAAATCTAGTTAAGGCGAAAAGTTTCGTCCCTGATTAGCCAAATCAAATCAAATCAAATCAAATTTTATTTTAAGTCGGTACATGTGTAACAAAGAAACATTAGCTATGAATAGCTATTAACCGACATTTACAATAATAACAATAAATAACATGCATATTTAAAACAAACATCAGCATTAAATGATACATAATCAATCCTATAGACTATTAAGACATGAGGTATTTAAAACAAATATATTCATGCAGAGACAAAATTTAAAGAACTGGCAGACTACAAACATCACAAATACAATTGGGAGAAATAATACATTAAATTCAAATTTGTATTGAAGTTGCTGATCTTGACCTAGGTGTAAAAACTGCAATAAAACAAAATAAATTAGAAACTGAATAGGAAAATAAGCACAAAAAGTGCGACAAGTAAGACCATTCTAAAAAACATATATCCCCCAAATCAGATTTGGAAAGATCTGATCAGCAACTTACTCATAAGTGCATAACACATAACACAGGCTTATATGGGACGACCCCTTACGCACATGCATTAAACTACCTTTTCCCAGAGCGTGGCTTATATATGTGTGTTCAACAGACTTGTTTCAGTTTGGCATTCGTATCTGTTACGCAAAAGTCATCGCACTCAACGCGTCATTATTGTACAGGCTAACCTTCATACATTTCATTCGCAAATCCATACTTTTCAGAACTGTGTGTCGTCAATAAATAAACGGATTATGTAAAGGATAGTTCAAGTTTTTAGTCCTTTGTCTGTTACACCAGAGGGACTATATATTTACCCCGGTCCGTCCATCAGTCCGTCCGAATCTGAATTCTGCGATAACGCAAAAAGTAATTAAGCAAAGTTGATGAAACATGGTATTTGGATAGAGTCAAATAAGGAAAACGCGCGTTATTTGAGATGTCTTCGTCTGACTTGTTTGCTAGAGTTACAGCAATTGTTGAAACTAAGACATGGCTCATGTGAAAACTTAAAAACGACTTTATGTACATGTAGGTTGATGGAATATGCATGTAACCGTTATTTCCGTAATTTTGTCAGACACAAATTGTGGTTGGTTACAGATATAAGTGAAAACTAAAATCTGGATTATGCGACACCTCAAAAAGTAATTTAGCTAGAATACTGGAATTCAGTATTTGGGTCGAGATTCATTTGGGGAATATGCACGTTATTTCAGGGGTTTTTATATACCGAGCTCATGCCTACCATAGTCACAAAAATAATTGAAAACTAATATCTGGATCCTGCGATTACTAAAAAGTACTTTAGCTACAATGATGAAATGTTTGGAGATCCATATGACTTATAGGGTAACGTTGTTAGAACAGTCATATGTTTTGCTCAATCGTCATGAAACTTGCTCAGAATATTTGTTCTAATGATATCGTAAAGGTCGCCGTGGCGAAGTGGATATGGTGTCCGTCTAGCGACCAGGAGGTAGCGGGCTCGATCCCCACGGTGGGAGCGTTCCTTCGATCTACCCCAAAGACACCAAGAACTGGTTCTAGTCCTAGGAAACGGACACGACCGCGTTTCAAATATTAGGCTTTCGATGCAATCGAGCTAAAATAAATGGGTTAAAACTAAGCTAATGATATCTTAGCTGTGATATTTTGGTTGATTTCTAAAATGGTTACAAAACGTCACAAAAGCTGTAAGAACAGTTCACTGCTTGTGGGTCTCAAATGAGCGACCAAGGCTCTCTCAGGTCCTATTATTCATTGGATTCGTCTTACGAATATGCTAAATGCTTGCTAGGGACATAGCACATTAGTACGAATTTTCAAACACAACAGCAATGCAAATATGTAATATCTTCTGTTCGTATGTTCCTTTCTTCCAAATGTTCAGTCCAATGGGCAATATATAGCAAATTCAATCCAACTTTTGATATCTACAACCATGTCGGCCCTAATTCGCATATCTACAACATTTGTGTCATATATTTCATACATGAAGTAGCTTCTATCTTCAAAATAATCATGCTCATTTTTATCAAACTCATAAAAAAAAGTCACGCAGTTCATACCATCGACCATTTCAGTCCCTTTTCCCAAATCATTATCAATCGCACTATTACATGTAAGCCTCGCTCTGGGAACACGGGGCTTAATGCATGTGCGTACAGTGTCGTCCCAGGTTGGCCTAAGTAGTCCACACAGGCTCATCAGGGACGACACTTTCCGCTTTTGTTGACCTTTAGTTTTAAAGTCAATTTTAAACAAAATTCCAGTTTAGGCGGAAAGTGTCGTCCTTGGTTAGCCTGTGCGGACTGCACAGGCAAATCTAGGATGACACTTTAATCACATGCATAAAACCCCGTTTCCACGGGTCATATCTCCCACATCAGCCACCCACGGGTACGGTTCACATCAGCCACCAATGGGTACGGTTCACACGGGCATCTGGTCCTTCAAGTGAACCACCATGTGCACCTTCACCGACTCTTTCTGGCTGAACTTCCGGCCGCATACGCTGCACTCATAAGGTTTCTCGCCCGTGTGAATGCGCTCGTGACGTACGAGTTTCGCCCTGCTCGGGAATTGTTTGCCGCAAACAGCGCACACGTGACGTGATTGAACTGAAAGTAATGAGGAACAAAATTAGCATCGTTCTTGGAAAACCAGATAAGCCTGTGCAGTCCATACAGGCTTTTCAGGAACGACATTTTCAGCCTAAACCGGATCTTCGCAAAGAAGATACTACCTTAAAGGTCAATTTCAAAGAAAATCCAATGTCAATATATTTGACGCTTTTTACATTGAAAAAAGATTAAAGTATCGGGTAAATAATGTTTTAGTGTTGTGTTAAACATAAAAAGATGATTTTGTTGACAAAAAATGTAATAAAAGCGGAAAGCGTCGTACCTGATTAGATTGTGTGTTTTGCAGATATTAAACAGAGACGTTATGACGAGCCTCGGTATCGTTGTTTGTGAGGTACAAGAATAAAAACAAATCTTTATATGTTTTATGTTTTAATTACTAGTGGAAGTGACACGCATAACTCAGCATTGCTAAAGATATAAGGAGCACTATAAACCTAAAAATATATATTTCGGAATAAAAAAAGATGAAGATTGGTGATTTCCCTGTCAAGTTTCGATCCAGTTAGTAGTCATGACAATGTTAAATAGACAAAATAAAAACGGATTAATCATTATCATCACCGGTATGCTAAAGCATTGTAAATTGTTTTTAACCTCTGTCAAGTCCGTGTTGTGGTCCCTGATCAGCCTGCGCAGACAGCAACGGCTAATCAGAAACGACATTTTACGCACATGTATTACGGTAAGCGCAGTTTTTGCAGAGCACGGCTCAAATGTTTATATTGCTTTTATATTTTTGGTAAAAAAAAATACTTTGTATTAATGATCACGTGTGAACAAAACCCAGAAAGTCCTGGATATACCACAATAAAGGAGCAGGGATGTGCTGGATTTCAATTAAAATGTATTTCAAACTTGAAATTTCAATTACAGTATCATTTAAACATGTCAGAAGAAATAACAATACATTCTAAACACAACTGATTTAATACTAAATTATTAATACATACAAATATATGAATGGTACAAATGCTATGCAATCATGCTCAAAAACAATTACCTCAAAGAAACGCGCTATATGGAATTTAAGCATCAATTTACATATACATATAATCAGGAAAAAAGTATTTTTGCTTGATTTATAACTTTTGAATAATTATTGATAAAACTTACATGAAAGACAAAATACTTAACATAAAAATATCAGTAAAATTGGATACGACAAATTGTCTTCAAACTCTATTTTTATAACTAATATTTGAAAGTCAAACCATCAATTGGTGGGAATTTTTGGACTGGTTATGAGAAAAAAAAAAATGCCATTAGGAATATGACCGAATAACTGCTATAAAATCTGCCAAAAAAGCCCTGCTGTTGTCCAATTAATGTTAACAAAAATCCGCAATCTTTACTACACATACGTGTAAATCAGGCGAAAGCCTTTCTTCTGCATCATTTGTGTTCGACCATTTGATATCACAAGCATTCAAAAACAGCTATCTGCATTTTACAATGAAAGTCAGACAACAAACTTGTGCCACCTCCAAAAGTACAATTTTTCAATCAGCAAAACTTCTAAAACAACAAGTTGTCAAGCGTTAAACTTTCAAAACTACAAGTTGTCAAACATTAAACTTTCAAAACTACAATTTGTCAAGCGTTAAACTCCCCAAATTTCAAGTTGTCAAACATTAAACTTCCAAAACTATAAGTTGTCAATCATTAAACTTCCAAAACTACAAGTTGTCAAGCGTAAAACTTTCAAAATTTCAAGTTGTCAAACATTAAACTTCCAAAACTACAAGTTGTCGATCATTAAACTTTCAAAACTACAAGTTGTCAAACATTTAACTTCCAAAACTACAAGTTGTCAATCATTAAACTTTCAAAACTACAAGTTGCTAATCATTAAACTTCCAAAACTACAAGTTGTCAAACATTAAACTTCCAAAACTACAAATTGTCAAACATTAAACTTCCAAAACTACGAGTTGTCGAACATTTAATTTCCAAAACTACAAGTTGTCAAACATTAAACTTCCAAAACTACAAGTTGTCAAACATATAACTTCCAAAACTACAAGTTGTCAAATATTAAACTTCCAAACACTACAAGTTGTCACAAATTAAACTTCCAAAACTACAAGTTGTCAAACATTAAACTTTCAAAACTACAAGTTGTCAAACATTAAACTTTCAAAACTCCAATTTGTCAAACATTAAACTTCCAACATTACAAGTTATCAAGCATTAAACTTCCAAAACTACAAGTAGTCAAACATTAAACTTCCAAAACTACAAGTTGTCAAACATTAAACTTTCAAAACGACAAGTTGTCAAACATTAAACTTTCA